>OMKK01041562.1:4897-22800 GCA_900302305.1 Polymixia japonica | reverse complement strand
AGCAGCTAGTGCCAGCTGTGCCACGCTCCCTCCTACACATGTCTACCTACCACAGGTAAGCCTCGTGTCACCACAGCGCAGCAACGGGGAACTGTGAAACTACAATAGAACTCGACAAATACCGTAAATAATCCTTAATATAGTTTAATCTAAATATCTTTTCGGTGGATGTCGGTTCTTTCGCTCAGGGCAGGTGAGAACGGCGCTCAGTGCTGCCAATGAATGTTGTGCAGGAAGTAGCCGTCCAGCGGCTGTGAAGTAGGGCTGTCCCGTCCATAGAGAGCACAGGGGACACAGGTGCCCTCGGCTCAGATGGACACCAGTAACTTTTCTCAGGATGGATCCTTGCATAGACACGTTGAACTGTGTTTTTGTCTCAAACCATAACTCCTTTTCCGTTTGCTCTCTTTCCGTAGGACAAGCCTCCACCCTACTCCCCTCCGGAAGACAAGAAGAACCAGTAGGCCAGCTTCATCTCACCGCGTATTCCTTTATTTCAGCTGTATCCTCCATCTCATCACTCCATCCCACTGGGGGATCTCTTCTCCTGGACGCCAGGAAGGGCCAAAGTCCCTTTTTACTTCCTTTGGGTTTTTCCCTCTTTTCTCTCTTTTAATCCCCCTCTCATCATCTCTTTCTTCATCGCTTTCCACTTCCACTCATACCTCTCTCACATTCCTTTGAATGATTCATAATGTGATTGGCTACATAAAGTCAGCTCAAGTCTCTGCTTATTTGGCACACTAGGAGACCCTAGACCTGACAATGAATTAACGGTATTAATATTAGTCTTTGAATATGGTGCAATGACAGTAATGGGACGATTGTTGTTTGGGCCAATGTTGTCAGGATATGGGGGCTATTTTCCATATAGTTCACTGAGATTTTGTAGCTGGACTAGTAATTGTTGCCTTGGTTGGCTAAAGCAGAAACAGACTGCCACCCCAAACTATAGATTAAGCTTTGCTGTGAAGCTCACTTATAACTTTCTATGACTGTTTATCTATCAAACTAGACTGAATGAAGTTATTCCTTTGCTAACTTTTATGAAGGCAAAATGAATGCAGTGTTTTATTTTTCTATAATTTATTTGTGTGTACAGGCTTTTAATATGTCGAATTGAAAAAAGGGGATATTTTCTCAGTAACACTAACCTATAAAATAAAAATTATTTTATAAAGATAGCTGATTGCAGGGTGGTCTGGTCTGCTTTGACATAGTTGGCAATTGAAAGTACCACAAAGATCAGAATAGCTTTTAGCCCCAGCAGTGAATCCCTGATCCTGGATTAGACTAGAGACTGAATGTGGCCAGGGCCTGGAGGGACATACCGCTAGGAGGGATTATCTTTATACTGTGTGACAGCAGAGCAGTTGCCCAATGATGTCACATCCTGTTTCGTCATTCCTGTGAACATTCTAGAACACACATGGTCGGACTCACTCGCCGTCGGCCTGCTTCACTCTTAGCTATTCCGATGTACATTTCACTCTGCAACAGTACTATTAAAAAAAACCAACAAAAAACATTGGCTTATCGGAGGATCTTCTCCTGTACAACAGCCGTGTGTCAGCTATGTTTCTTTTTCGTGGTCGTGTACTTGACTGACATGTTTGAGGCCAATCTTTAAATCTGATCCGAGCACCTTAGTGTCTGGGCCTCTACTCTTCCTTCTTCTATTGTAACTAATCTATAAACCTATCTTTGGCACAAGGCAGATGGCTGATCTTTGCACTTTCAGAATGCTATGCATTGGGCCCCTGTTTGCTCTGTCATGGCTGTGTGTGTATATTAATAAAAGCTCTGTATTTATTTCAAACTAATTTGAGTAATTTATTTTGAGTGGCAAAAAAAAGTGATTTGGACAAAACAAAGCATGATCTCAACAACAACTGATGCATGTATGCATTGGATTTTATTAAACAGATCTTGATTCATGTGAAGCATGAGTGTGTGTGTTTATTTATTAGAGAAGGTTTTGTATCGCTGTCACATTGATAGTTGAGTTGATTGAATGTCCACTTTCAACACAGCGTATGCATTAGCATAAACATCTATTTCAAACTCAGCAGGGGTTGGGTGAGTTGAGGTGAAATGTCATGAGGCATTAGCCATCTTGAGATGTGCTTTTACCTTTTCAGTCAGTAGCCCAGTGCTTCTGGACAACTTGTGCAAATCCATAACAGTATCCCAAAGACTGATGTCTGATGTCCTGAGCCTTGCCATCTTTAACGTTCCAAGGTCACAACCGCTAAGTGCTCAGGGAAAAGTCAAGGCCAAAAGACCATCAAAAAAAACAAAAACATCCATACAGCAGATTCAATTGCCACACTGCAAGTGTGGGATTGTAATGACAGGGCAACTGGTTTGTGCATTCCCTGTTGAGATCCCATGATACAAGGAGTGGTCCCTTTCCCAGATATTGTATTTTCAGTAGCAATCCGCAACCACACAACCTTGCTCCGATAAGGGTTTCACCTACATCACTTATGGGAAAATAAAAGGAGTTGTAGACTAACAGGACATAGTCTCACATCACATGACGTGGCTCCACTATACCCTGGAATGGCTTGCCGTCCTGTACAGGCCACATCACCAGTCGACTCCCTTTCCTCTACTGTGGGCTGAATTCTGCCTTGAGTGGAGGAGCAGACTGGATAAAGTCAGTGGTCAGTCATAAGATCAAGTCCTAGGAGGAAGAACATGCGCGGTACAAGTCACCCTTGAATGGTTGTGCATGTGCACTCACAGTTGTACTGTGCTATATCTCTCCTCGTTCTTCATCCAAGCTGGAGTTCAGGTAAAAAAAAACAAAAAAAACATCTTACATTGACTAGTAATGGTTCAAGACCAGCACTGACAAAGCAAAAAAAAAAAAAAATCAATAAATTGTAAACGTACACTCATGTACTTGTCAAAAGCTCCTAGTTTCATGGCCATTCTTTATCTGATCAACTAGCAGTCTCAAAGAGTGGATGGCCATTATGAGCATTTGAAAGGCTTGTAGTCAAGTTCTGTTGTTTGCAAGCTCTAAATTAGCATGAAGATGAATATTAAAATTTAGCATGTACATGGTTTTAGAATTTCAGCCATTTTTCCAATTCCAACACACCTGCAAGCCCAACCACTAGCAATAAATGACTATTGTCTAGCAGTAAAGAAAACTCCTGATTGCATTATTGTATAGACTGAGTAGGCTAGGCTCACATTCCTGTCTTTCTGCTTTTCTTCCTAACAAGACTTGGTCAAAACCTAGTATATGGCTGCACCATGTATAGTCAATGTTAGGGGTGGGCGGATCATCGATACTACAGATACTACGTCTCGTTTTGAAGATCGATTCTGGTGTCAATAGGATCGATACCAAAAGAGAAAATTGATCCGTCTCTCTCTCACAATTTTATTTCATCAACGAAACAGTCTCTGCAAACTCCTTTCCAGTGTCATCTTCGCTACAAGAGTGTAGATCATATCCTGTGCACATGAACACGCTTCTTAGTGCATGCACTCTTTGCTTCTCTGCTGCTGTTGTGTGCGCTCACTGTCAAATAACACGCATGCGCAGCAAGACCGCTCCTCTTAGTGTCCTACTTGGTATCGGCTCGAAACCAAAATTTGTGGTTTCGCCTAATCCTACATGTGCGAAATTGTGGCCAAAAGCCTTGTCGCTAGAGGGCTTTTAATTTCTCGTAATATCGTCTACACTAGCACAGTACGGGCTTTCCTGTTAATAGAGAACCTCCTAGGCTTTCCTCCATTCTGCTTTTCACTTCCTGCCCCCCATCTGAATTTCACGTGTCATCGGAATCACATGACAGCAAACAACGTATGGTGTAACTTCATCACTCACTCAGTCAGTCAGTCAGTCAGTGACAGACATTCGCATTTATAGGGCTAGCCCCGCTGTTGCGGTCCAGCCAAAAAAGTATTTCTGATCTTTCAAAAGCTTGTGATTATTCCGTCTTTCAAAAAAGAACAAAGCATCTGGCAGTGCTGGCCTTGAACTAGAACCTTCATACCCTAAAATGGTTCAGGTTGAGAGTTTGTGACCACTGCCTTACGAATGCCATTGCCATATGGTGGACAATAATAATTTGCCAAGGCCAATTAGCCATTTGCTGGGAGAGGATGCCCCTAATCTTTCATACAGTCAGTTGTTTTTTCGACTTAAAACATGTTAAGGTAAAAGCCATTACACAGGAAATAAAGGAAAGATTTAAAAAAAGAAATCTCTTAAATCTCTGGTTAGGGGCAATTTCTACCTCGAGAAATATTTAATAGTGCGTCTTTATAGGTCATCACTGATCACCATACTCCTTTTTTTTCCTGTTTCTTCACTAGCCTTCATAAGTTGGTTCATGTAGAGCAGAGAGTGATGCTGACACCTTCCCCTATCCAACATGCAGGGAACAGCTCCTGGGTGAAGGCACAGTGGAAGGCGTGGAGTCTGGTCTGCCCGTCTCCGTAATAGGTCAGCGTTCCCGCCTCATAGTTCAGCAGCATGCCGATGCGGCTGTGCTTGGAGTGTCCAGCCAGGGTCTCCCTGCGGCCGTTGTGCCAGGCGCTGAGCTGATGTTCGTCCAGCTGCAGGCTCCAGGACAGCTCGTTCATCCCTACCATGCACCTCTTGCCCTTCTCCTTCCTGGGGATGGCCTGGTAGGTTACCTGAGCAGAGGTGGGTCACAGGAATTAAGTGATGCAGTAGAAGTACTGTAGTGCAGCTGTGGCACAAAGGAACTGACAGTGAAAGTACTGGCGGAGTTAGGGGTGGATGTCTGATTTAAATCTCAATACAACAATTTATTGATTAAATTGTTCTTGGACAATGTTGGCCAACAACGTTTGGATTCATATGTGCCTAAATCCTGTTAATATCGGCCTGACTAATCTAATCTCTCTCATTTATTTCATCGCTTTCATGATTGATCCTATTTCTGATGAAATACAACATGCAACCACAACATGCAGGGCTCCTTTACCCCAAGATAAGCCCAGGGCTTGGACACCTCCAGTTCCCAGTAGTGTTGTCCACGGGTAAAGCCTTGAAAGCAGAGCACCTGCCAGGTGTGGTCAAAGCGGGCCTCATGGGCGGTGACTGGGCGTGGTCCTGAGGTCAGGTGCTCAGCCCTCCGGTTTTCCTGAGACAGAAGCAGGTGACCGTTGGCCGTGCGAGGGTCAAAGGTCAGAGAGCACCTATCTGTAATAAGGAAGAATGAAATCATCCACAGATTCAGAGAAAGGCTGATTTCAAGTTTCTACAGCAAGTGTGGAATTGGCTAGCCACATCTCCTTCTAAAGCTTTTGTGCTGGAGTAGCAAAGGTGCGACTTCTTTAAATACAGATCAATATTTGCTACATTTTACAGACCTACTCATTAATTCATAAAATACATGAACAGAGTCAATGAACAGAATCATCTTGGAGCACAAAGTAGGTGAAATGTAATAGGATTTACAAGCACTGAGGCCTTCTTTCCCACCAGGGTGGCATGGAGCAGCAGGACTGGGGACCACAGCCAGGACTGGACGCTTGTCTTGAGGGGACCCTGGAGACCACATGACCAACGTGAGAACACAAGGCAAAGACAGAGTCATCAAACGATAGAAGGGAAAACAAGAGGTCAGGGGAAAAGCGATGGGGGAAAAATCATAACATTTTATAACATTAACCAGGTTGTTGTTCCTAACCCCCTGACCAGTCAAAAATATTGTAGAGAGCCAGATTCATATTTTACACTGTTCTGTTTATATCTTGTAAATTTACTTTTTTTTTTAATAGCCTCATATTTTTTCATTTCACGTTTGTATTTTTATTTTCATATTGCATATATTGTCATACTTTAATATTCTTTATATTTTCATTTATTTTTATTCTCAATGTTCTGCTGCTGGTATTTTGCATTCTCTTCATTTTTGCAGTAAATTTCTTTTTTTCCCCCATTTATATACAGTATTTTCTGTTTTCAGTTTCATCATGTTTAATACCCTCCATTTGCATTTTTGCTGTATCCTAATATTTGTTGCTGCAGTGAACCAATTTTGCCATGTGGACCATTAAAATTTCATCTAATCGAATAGAATAGAATACTAATAATACAAAAATGTGAGAGTAAGTCTGACGAATATAAGTCTGACAAAGACTTAAAGTTAACAGCTAGCAACTCAAACTGAACTGCTACTAAGGGGATACACAGCAGAGGGAGCATTGGGTAGGAACTCAGGTCACCTTGTTTGTCCTGACCCACGGTGGTGCTCACAGCTTTCTCTAGGTCCTCAGACACCAGCTTGGAGACCCGAGACAGGACATCCGTGACCGTGTTTAGGCGCTCCTGCAGGTTAGGAGTTACCTCCACTGAAATATCCTTGAAACGAGGAACTTCTACCAGCATTGATTCCTGTCAAGAAACAGAATCCTTAGTTGGTTATGCCAAAATTCAATAGGGGAATACTACTGAATTTCAGCATTCAAACATGTCGTTCCTATGCCCTTGGATAGGAATAACTGATTACTTGACACTTGTATGATTATTCACTATTGTCCCACAATGGCCAAAACCATGAAGGAAAGTCACTGATCTGTAATAGACCACCAATGAACAGCTCCCTGTAAGATGAATAGAATATATGAACACTGGCTGTAACAGTACTCAGATTTTTCAAACAATAAGGCACATATACCGGTTAAAATATATAGCACTATTAGGAAAGATCTTATTTGGATGTAAACGTTCAGAAACATGTTTTATGACAACAACCACACTTTTTTGTGCTAATTGCACCTTGGTGCCTCCCTTCATCTCACACCAAGTGTCTGTAAAAGCAGGAGATGGTGTTTAGGAACATCCAGGATGTGAGCATGAATGTTGTTGCATGTGCCTGCTCTGCCTCTATTTTGCATCTGTTTTTCTTTTTTTTAACGTAAGAATTAATCTGTGTGTGAAATAAATAACCTTAGCACTGATTATATTGCAGCTTTTCCAATTAAGCCAACATTAATACAAAGACCAGGCCTGTTAAAGAACTCATTCTGGAACTGGGATAAATCTGTCAATCACAACCATGCCTGCTTTAACTTATAGCATTGACAAAGTGAACAAGGCGACATTCCAAACCTTTATAAGCTGAGTATCATTCAGGTTACGCAGGGCTGCTATTTGGTCTTGGCTCTCTTGGAGTTTCTGGGCCCTCTCCTTAAGTTCGGTTAACCTTGCCTCAGCCTGACAGAGATCCGCCTCTTTTTGCTGTTCAATGAAGTGCTCCGTCACCTCTTGCTTGTCGGCCAGCACTTTCATTAACGTGGAGAATTTAGTATTCACCCAGGTGGAAGTCTGCTGTAGAGTCACCTATTGATGGAAAAGACTGAATTATGTACCTATCTTTTAAGAATTCTGGAAATCAGTGGTTGATAGTACCAATGTAAAGCTTTTAGTCAAGGTGACTTTTCATACATAGGAAAGGTGTCTAATATGAGCAATACAATTGAGCCCAAATACCTTGGCTTTGGCGATATTCTCAGTCAGCTCATCAATACTCCTCTCTGTCTCTTCCATGAGTTTTCCCACCTCCATATTCTTCCTTGTTAGCAGCAACTGTTAAGACAAGTGCATCAGAATAATATTGGCTATTAATAATCAGAGTCATACATCATATAGGTAATTGCTTTCACTAAGACAATTTAGAGACTTCCGATCTCCAAGCTGGCAGAAAGAAAAGGACAGTGTCATAGCTATATTGTTGAAAAAATGCATTCAACATGTTGAACTTAAACTTAACTAGTGTTGTGATATCATCGTGCTCTACTGATTTTTAAACTGTTTTTTTTAAGATCTTAAGCATGCATAATGATACCTCTTGATTTTCCCTCTCCGTCTCCAACAACACCTGTTCATGGTTCTTGCATTCTGAGATGGCACACACACAGCACACAGACATTTTGTCCTGCTTGCAGTAATAGACCAGAGGCTTCTTATGGAGACCGCACAAAAGCATGGCTCTTGCCCCCTCACTGCCCCTCATAACTGACTCTCTGCAGGAGGAGCTGGTACTATTGGCAGCCTCAGTCAAGACAGAAAGGGACACATTGCGCTTGAGAACAGGTCGCATGGGGAACTTCTCATTGCAACATGGGCACTGGGGTCCATTATCTGCCTTGCTCTGGGTGTCCCAGTGAAGTGTAATACACCTTTGACAGAAGGTATGACCACAGGGGATGGTAACAGGGATTCGAAACCGTTCCAGGCAAATGGCGCAGATCAAATTTTGATTCTGAGACTCCATCTCTGGAGAAGCTGCTCCGTTGTAAAAATATACACACTGTATCTCTGTGAAAGGAAAAGAGGTTGGTCATGATGTGACAATAGTGTGACAATAGTTTTTCAATAGTGTGTTAAAAGTTACCTGCCTGCCTAAGCTTTGTGTATTAAAAAGCTACTATCTCTTTAATTTCTATTTTCTTACAGCAAGTCAAGTATTGACTGATGGAAAGGAAGCACACCTTATCTAACATGGTTGCCCTTGATACTGATAATGTTACCTAATAGGCTTTACAGCAGCTTGTATAGCCATGGTCAAGTAATAATATATAAGTGATCAGTACTGATGGTTGCGTTAGCTAACACACATTAAACTGAGCTAACGTTAGCTAGCCTACATTCAAGCCAGTTAGCTGGGACTATAGGAGATATAAATTAGTCAAAATACAAGCCCAACTGGGCGATTAGGCACTAACTCAGTGTATAATATCATAACCCCTGCTTTGGCACAATAATAACGCTATATATCATTCTTACCAGTTCAATACATTCATGCAGAGCATCTGATTGTGAGTCTAGAAGATCATCAGATGAAGCTTCGTTCATGACGACACACGCACGACGCAGCGTACTACGTCACTGAATACAAGACGGTCATTTGTTTTATGAACGTTTGTGTACCAAACGAGTACCAAATTATTCTGGTTAGATTTGTAATATTTATTTAAGAAATTGACTGGTTCAACAGCTCATATGGAAATAAGAGACACATGTTTTATGAGAAAAATGATACAGAGCATAGAACAGCGTAGGCCTTAAATATATTTATATTGTATGGCAAATACTACATTCAAAAAAGAAGAAAGATTCAACAATTTAAAATAGAAATTGGACATTGTATTGAAACTTTACATGTTCTGAAAAACAGTAAAGCAAATAAAACTATAGATTATTGTAAAGCCTTAAATATGCATTAACTTATTTATTTATTTATTTATCTATATACTTATTTATTACATTGTACCCCTGTGTGTGTAGTTTTATTTCAGTCTATGTGTTAATAAAAAAAATAAAATAAAGGAAATCATTGGAAGAAAAAAGAAAAGATGAACGTCACTATGATGAAAGATGGCGCTCCGCATGGTCTGCACCTCTGCCTTACGAGCTGGGACAGATTTAGGGCTCAGTAATGCCAGGACATTTTGCAAAACAGGTATGATAACGACAGTACTGTGCTCTTTTTGGTATACATTTAAGAACGACGTGGTCCAAGCATTTATTCTGCACCACTGCGTGGTGTTACGTTACGTTACGTTACGTTAGCTAACGATAGCTTCTAGACAGCCAAGCTAGCTGTCAATGACTACAGTGGGTTTGTCAGCTGTTTTAGTAACTGCTCATCATTAGATTCACCCCACGAACTGTTTTCCAAGGGATGTGGTCAGTGAATGTTACAAATTGGGGTTTTGTCATTTCCAAGTCTTCTAAGTTCTGTTTTGTGCCTCAATCTCTTGAACTGCCAGAGAGGCTAAATGTCTTCACTGCCCTTGGAGCAAACCACCATCCCAGCTGTCTAAATCCACTGCACAGACCTGTGTTGGACTTCATTTAATTCCTAACTGTTTGGTGTTTTTTATGTATGATGGTAGGAAAAAGTAGACCAACGTTAAGTATTTTCTGCTCGGTGGACAGAACATTAACTTAAGTCATTAACTTTAATCATCCCGTGATATTACATGCCGAATAAATCAACAAACGTAATGTTTATGACCAACAGCACTCTTATTCCGACGGGCTGCTCCATTGGGTCCAATGCCGAATGAGGATATTGACTATGAAAACCTGGACTCGTTAGAGAAGTATCGCAGTTATACTCGTTACCTTAGAAAAGCAGAAGAGGCAAAGAACAAGCCTGCCTGGTGGAAAACCTACAGAACGTATGTGCAGGATCAGGACCCCGAACATGGTAAGAATCATAAAAAGAGGCTGCTTCTGCATCATTTACTGTTCAACCTAGGTCTGTATCCTGTCTCAACACTGCCCATCAGCACAAGGTCTCACATACATGCACTTAACCTAGCTAGCACTTAACCACCCTTAACCTTGCTAGAGTTCATATTCCCACACAACCCTTAAGGCTCTGTGTTTGATTTTGCTGCTATACTTTCCTGTTTAACCTTGTCTTTTTGGTTTTTGCAACTGTCTTTTTCTTGTGTAACCATGTCTCCTTTGTCTTTTGCTTGTCCTGAAAGTATTTCAAATTGTGGTCATTCATTTTATACCCGCTTTAGAGTGTTACTGTGTTTTGCTGTGACATAGGTGCACAAGAAGTAAACATTGGACTGCCACACTGCCGCACGCCCAGGACCAAAGAAGCAAGAGAGCGGAGGCAGGTGGTGAAGGAGAACAAGAAAAATGTAGAGCTGGAGAGAGCTACCCGTCTGCGCACCTGTAAGCCTGTCCAGACCTACCCATGCTCAGTCCTTAAGCTTTTCTCATGGATAGTTTAATCAATTTAAATATGTTCAGTCTATGGTGTTCTTAGTGTGAGTCTCTTGAATAGCATTGTTTTTTATCATATATGTATCACATATGTACAGCTTTATTTAACACTAGTTCTTTTTCCCCCAGTCAAGATCCCTCTGGATCGAGTGCAGGAAACCTGGGAGAAGAGCAGCGGTCCATTTCAAATAAAGAGGCTGGCAGACCACTATGGAATCTTCAGAGATCTCTTCCCCATGGCATACTTTCTACCTCGTGTCTCACTCCGACTCAGCTATGGTCAGGACAGTGGTCAAGTGCATTATGGGAATTGGCTGACACCTACTGAAGTAAATAGTAGTTTTCCAATGTCTTACTCTTCTCTAAATTATGTTTTTGAGGAAAATAATTCCCTTAATTATTCACCTCAATTATTCAATGTGCTCTGTGCTATGTTGTGTAGGCTGCATCTGCTCCTCAGGTCAGCTTTGAGGCAGAGGAGGGCTCACTCTGGACCCTGCTACTCACCTGTCCAGGTGAGTCCCCTTTAGCAACCAGCTTCCATGTACACACACAAACCCTACAAACACAGCTAATGTACCTCGTTCCTTGGAAAATTCCCACCTTTTTACTTTTTCAAAAATAAAGACTCCAAATTATTTCAGTCTATTGAACATAACTGCCATTTGTTGCTATATGTCCCATCCCTTTTTTTAATTTATCTAAAATCCACATGGGGGCATTGTATGACTAGATTATGACTACAAGTTGACTGTCTTGGTCTGCAGGGATCAACACTCAAAATGCATGGATTTGGAACACTTAACAGATATAAAAACAAAATCTCTTTCAGATGAGCACCTCCTGGACAGTGAGGGGGAGTATGTGCACTGGCTAGTGTGAGTATTATATTATAAATTATTTTTTTAATGCATAACCAAATTGATAACAAGACATATTCATTAATGTTTCTAATCTTTATTTAACCAAGCAATTCAATAACGAGTAAACTATTATTAACTCAAATGATAATTTCCCAGACAACAAAATGTGTGCAATTTCCTTCATTCAGTGATGTAACTTTATTTCCTGAATTTGAGAAGTCACAGTAGAGAAGTTCAAATGAATTGGAGGTCTCATGTATTTAGTTGGATACATACACTGGAATCACAATCTAATTCTGAAGGACTGCAGTCTATTCCCATTTCTTGTTTGGATATCTCTTGAGGTCCAGCATTAATGTCGTGATCATTTCAAAAGGGATGTAATGCATGGTAAACCCAACTGTTAACTCAGTTTACCCACCTTTGTCAGCTCATATTAATCTTAAATTCACAGTATATCTCCTAGTAAGTTGTAGTGGACCGATGTAAATGAAATTAAAGTTTAATTAAGTCTTTTTTTAAGAATCCAAAACACTGTGTGTGTATGTATGTGTATATATATATATATATATATATATATATATATATATAAAAATATTGTCTTTTTTTGTCTTATGTTAATTATCGAGTTCACAGTTTACCCAGCATTTATCTGCCTAAACAGCTGATCCTGAGTGATGGAGAACCCTGTAATTCCTTGTGTGTCTGTAGGGGCAATATACCAGGGGGTGCAGTGCAGTCGGGAGAGGAGCTGTGTCACTACCTGGCTCCCTTTCCTGCCAAAGGCACAGGCTTCCACCGCTACGTTTATGTGCTCTTCAAACAAGAAGGGCCCATCAACTTCCGGGAAGACATCAGACAGTCTCCATGGTGCGCATAGAAGGATCACATAAAAAGCCCTTTGCATTATTTGTGTTTGACATCATTAACTAACAAGGCCTGATCATTCATGCTGCCTATTGGTCTAGAATAAGCATTCAAGCCCATAATTCTGACACTAACCATGCCCTAGGTCTCTGAAAAAATGTATTTATTTTGGAGGATTTTCATTACTTTTCTATCCTTGAAAACCAAAGTTCATTTTTCTTTTCATAGACACTGATCTTATTGAATACAATGTCTGTGTTTTTGGTCTGTAATTTTGTGATGTCAAAATTTCATAACATCAAGGATAGAAAAGTAATGAAAATCCTCCAAAATAAATACATTTTTTCGGTCCTGACTTTAAAAGGTCCCGTTTAAGACCTAGGGCACGGTTAGTGTCAGAATTATGGGTTGGGTAGGAAATGAGTGAAAGTGAATGGAATGTCTTCTCAATTGTAAGGTGTATGCATGTGTTGTACATGCACAAAAACAAGTTCTCTCTCTTCCTCCCAGTCACTCTCTGGCAGATCGTACTTTTAGGACAGTGGAATTCTACAAGAGGCACCAGGACAATATGACGCCTGCAGGTCTGGCCTTCTTCCAGTGCCAGTGGGATGAGTCTGTCACCAACACCTTTCACAACACACTCAGTAAGTGTGCACGCACACACAAACAAGTTAGACACAATAAACACAAGACACAATAAAATTCCTTCCATTACATACAAACTTAGACAGACAAACTTAGACAGACTTTCTAGTCGCCTTGAGGTAAACTCAGTTTGTACATCTGAAGTCAGTTGGCTGACTTGGCATCTCAATGTGTTTTACACTGGGTTCTCACTACACAATTGTGAGCCTAATTTTGCCATTCTGACTGGAGATCAGAGACTTCAAGATCAGGCTGAATCTTTGTATAGCTAATTTTGTCATCTGAGAGGGGTTAAAAAGGACTTTGTTTCTTGCGTTCCTGACCAAGCTGCAGACCAATTGTAGCCATTGACAGTATTTACAACTTCATCTGTAAGACTTGAGAAGTTTCAGAAAGATAAACGGAACTCCATGTCCATGTTTGGTGTTGTACCATTGCAGTAATGCGAGGTACACAAGCGCTCTGTAAGATTTGAGTGTAGCAGGGCTCTGTCAATGAACCACTTCATAGAAGATTCATATAGCGTAGTTGTCCATCATGTAATCCCTGTCCCTAGCTCATCTTAAGGTAGTGGGCATGTACCACAGAGATTGATCGTTTAGTGGGAAATGCTGTGTTTTTTACTGTTGGAATTTAAAGGGGGATTGTAGGTGGACATAACACTGAAGACGTGAGATATTTGACACAAACATCATTACATTCATAGTTGGAACAAAAGCCTTGTACAATATTTACATTCAGAAATATCTGAAAGAAGATAATTTATTTTGAATGAGCACTGTTAAATTTTAAACGAAGGCCTGATTGTTGACTTGGTTCTCCCTACAGACATGAAGGAGCCTGTTTTTGAGTTTGTGCGGCCTCCAGTCTACCACCCTCCACAGGTCAAGTACCCTCATGGACAACCTCTACGCTACTTGGACAGATACAGAGATGGAAAGAAGCACACCTATGGAATTTATTGAATATGAAACATACACATTTGACAAACTGTGCATCACATATTTACACAGACGTGGAATTCTGGTTGACTTATATGTTAATATAATAAAGCATTTTTTGTATTCTAATGTGTCTACATTTAATTACCTTTGTCTGAGTTCCATGTAATAGTGTACAGTCGCCTGTCTTTATACCCTCCTGGGAAGCTGGTTTGGTCAAAGACCTGCTGTTCTGCACATTCAGTGGCACACAAGAATGACGAAATGTTAACGACACTGGTGAAGTAAACATCAAAGATGCTTTGCTACAAGCAGATAACTGCTGGAGCTACGATATTGGTGTTGCAGGTTCCTCCTTACGGGAGGGAGGAAGTGTGAGAGGAAGTGTGGTGAGAGCATTCGCATTGTTGGAAACCCTTCTGCATCTTCAGCAGGTATCTCAGGTTCACTGGTGTTTCACCCCTTAACCTGTACGCCTAGCCTGAGTGGGGCAGCGAAAATTAACATTCGCCTGCAGAAGGGTTCCAACTGCGATCTCTGGTCAACCACAGCCATCTTGAGCTGGTCTCGGCTGCTGTGGCTATCTCCCTAGTGGCTTTCTTCAGATGTTTGGGTTCCAGGCCGACCCTTTGTAAGAAGTAGCACTGATGTTGCTAGGAAACCACGGCAGCCGACTTCGATTGGAAACAAGGTTGCATGCCAACCTTTGAGGCGTGCGTCGTCAATCAGGTCTTGGTACTTTGCTTTCTAAAGTTGGTGAGAGATGTCTAGCCTGTCCTCCCAGGGCACTGTGAGTTCGGCTACTATGATGGTTTTAGTGCTCCTGGATAGAAGAACCACGTCTGGTCGGAGTGAGGTTGCCACTACCTCCTCCGGAAAGACTAGCTTCCTCTTCAGGTCCACTTGCATCTCCCAGTCGGAGGCTCGGTGTAAGATGGAGGGCAGGTTCTTGGCAGTTGTTCTTGCCACGGGAATCACGTTCCCCTCCCTTTGGAAACTGATGACCTGAGATGGTGGAGACTGGTGCTTGTTTGCCCTGAGTCTCTGTTGGTCCACCCAACTTATCGTGCCTCCATCTATATCTGCATCTCCAAGTGACTTGGGACATCCAGTTAAGATGTGATTCAGTGTGGAAACCGTTGCTCCACACTGCTTGCAGGATGCATCTTCTTACAGCATACAAAGTTTTGAATGTAAATAAATTTGTAAGAATCAGTGCATTTTTATGTGTGGATAAAGCCAGTGTGGGGATCACGTGTGATGCATACTGGTATCTAGTATTTAATTAATTTCTGTTCATCTATTACTGGGACATGCTTTCAACTTAATATTAGATTTTTTTTGTAATCTAAGAAATCCAAATATATATATATATATATATAACAGCTTCAAACAGACTTTTATTCTTAGCACTGTTAAAAGGGCTAAGGCAAAATCTGGGGAGAGGTCTGTCAAGTCGTTTATTTATAAAGCACGTTTAAAAACAACCATTAACCAAAGTGCTGAAACATGTATAATCATAAACAAAAGGATATTGAAAAATTGGCTGATATACATTGATAGGCACAGTAGACTAAAGTGGCAACAGAAATTAGTTGTGTTGTTTGCATTATAGGCAATTTAATTGAAAGCCCAAGTTTGGAAGTATCAGTCGAATCGTTAAATTTTCTTGTCCGTCAAAATGACTTATTTCAACCCGCCACAGCATCTAAAATTTGGTGAATAACAGGTAGCCTAAAACCCTGGAATATCAAGGATACACTCTTGTAGTGTTTAGCTCGCCTGTATCCCTCTCTGTTTACACTTTTCTCCCTTGTGAGATGAGAAAGCCTGGGGATGATCTAGTTTACACTTCTGTGCTTAGTTAAAACCACTGCTCATTGGATCAGATCACTCCACGTCATTTTATGCGACTATACGTTACTTTATGAACAATCTACGCACTACTAGCTAAATTATGCCATAAATAGTCATGGTGCAACAAAGTTAGTAACTTACTAGTAGCTACTAAGCCTCTAGTTGGGACTTTACGGCCTAATTTAGGAATTAAGTTACGTTCAGCAGGTGCAACCCAGTCCTGGTGACCAATGTCAGTTTATATTATCACCAAGTAACAAACTGATTGGAATCGTAGATTATTCTGCATGGCAATTTGGGCTTTCAGTTTTTCTGAAGGACATGGAGAATGCTGAGCTAGATATCTGTCAAGAAGAATCTGATAAATGCTCAAGCACACAATTAGACGACGTCACAAAACATGGAACCTCTAGCAGCTCTAACTGCTGTGAAAAATCAAACAAAAAATGAACTGCTGTGAAAAGAGAGCGACTCATTAGAGCTGATTAGCGACAGCTGTGGCACCAGAAGGACGAGCATATTTAAACCTCAGCCAGGAAGCTGTAGTCATTTTGCGCTAGTGATCAAACATACATGATGGGAGCTGGGCGAGCCTTTATTAGCTGTATGCTAACTGTTTTTATTGCCATAGGTTTGTATGATTCTGTTGCATTGCTTGAAACCTGTGATGACAGAATTGTCTATTTAAGAGAAATGGATGTTTAAGAGAAGACGGCATATATTATAGCCAAGATAACTTTCTAGTGATAAGGGCATAATCTGGTTTAGTTTCTAAAGTGCCACATCATAAAATGTTAATTTGGGTGTAAAAAGTCAATATTCTGGGCACGTTAAGTCAGTCTCGGCCTCAGATTGTTAAAGGAATAGTTCGCCCAAAAATTAAAATTTCAGTCCATTTGCCCTCATGTCAGTTGAAGTCCACAAAATACACAGCAGTTACTCATTTTTGGGTGACATATTCCTTTATGCTTGACTAGAAAGGATTAGTCTCAGTTCTTGAATGTCTAGCTTTGTATAGAAAGGATTAGTCTCAGTTCTTGAATGTCTAGCTTTGTCTGTGAGGGCATGTCTAGTATTGATGGTACTAGGCCAGAAAAATGATAATTCTTAAAGGGATAGCTTGTTTTTGTCTTTTGCGTTGCTCATCTGCTAGAAGTGTATGGGATCATGTAGCAGCTCCTACTTTTGAGCTAAGTTAACCCATTCCTTCAGAGACATAAAAGTTAAACCTTAAGCTTAAACTTTAATGTGTGGTGTAAAGATGTCAATTTTAATGATTGGTTGAGCAATTAAAATCCACAGTTCATTGCTAACTACAAGTGCACCATCTACAGGACTGTGTTTTGCAGTTGGAGGCATAAATCTCGACGATGAGGATGATTTTCAGAGAGGATTGGGAGGTAAGAACTTATGGTGGTTTACTTTTAGAACTAGTTGCAGGGTATAATTTGATTCTTCTTCTTTGCAGAGATTTTACCCAATGATATCTCAATATGGAATGCTCTTGCTAATCTTCAGTCAACGGAGTCCATGTATGATCTTCAGTATGCTAAAGGTAAAGGGTTCTTACAATCTGTATGAAGGCAATTGTTTAGGCTTAGGATTTTTGGCCTTTAGATGACAATCTGGAGTATATTCCTCTATTTCAGTAATGAACTTGGAGCCGAATGAAATGGAAGTTGAGGCCTCACCAGTTACAAGTAACTTGACGGCAGGGGCCAACGGCACCAACGTGGTGTGGAACAACGAGACGGCGGAGGCCGGCGGCACCAACATGGCGATGAACAACGCGACGGCGGAGGCCGGTGGCACCAACCTGCCGGGGAACAACACGACGGCCGGCGGCACCAACCTGCCGGGGAACAACACGACGGCCGGCGGCCAGCGGCGACAATGTGATGGCTGGCGGCGACATGCTGGTGTGGGACAACGCGACGGCGGAGGCCAGCGGCACCAACCTGCCGGGGAACAATG
>OMKK01041561.1:0-7500 GCA_900302305.1 Polymixia japonica | reverse complement strand
CATATACATCTATCTAACTAAACACCTCAGTCTGAGAACACAACTAGATAACTATCATGTAAGATAACACACTGATATGTTGGTGTCGATGTCAATTGACGTTATTTATCACAATCTTAAAAACACAATACTTTAGATAACGTAGGTTTATGATAGTTAGTTAGTTCAACCAAACATATATCAGCTATGTTAAGCTAGTAGCATGCGGTGTTATAAAAGCATCATGCTAAAGCTAAAGCTAAAGCTAGCTGGCTAACGGAGCCGCAACATCCTCAACAATCGTCCTTAAATCCAACTTCAAAGTTCACATCTAAGTTTACGTTAGTTAGATATTAGTTTGTTAAATCGTGAACATGGACACAATATAAACTATTAACGGACGACAGCGGCTACATCTAGATAACGGCCATCATGAAGGGAATTAAGCTACTAGAAAGCTAAAACAGGAAATAAATGTAAGAAATTATAAAATAGTTTAGTTTAACTTAATCGTAGGCGAGTCTGATACGACCAAAATAACGTTAAATTACCTATTTATCAAGACAACATCAACAACGACGTTAGGTGCTTCAGCCGGTCGCAGCCCAGTATGATGTGTAACTCAGAGATAGTTAAAACGAGGGGAGATGGGTCAGTCGCTACTAGTAACCAGCATGATGTGTAACTCGGAGATAGTTGAAATGCGGGGAGATGGGTCAGTTGCTAGTAGTAACGTCAGCATTATGTGTCCCTCAGAGATAGTTTAAATATGGGGCGATGGGTCAGCAGAAAATCAAATGAGCGACAGATAGTGTTTCGCTAGCACGGAAAATATGGCGAATCTATACTATACTAATCTATAATCATACATCTATAACGTTACATTCCACATTTACTGTAACATATATTAGAATAAAATGCAGACCAGAGCGGGTGTGAAGCATTTCTCTACCAGCGTCATTTTCCCCAACAAGTTCCATACGAATCCAGACCAACAAAATAAATAGAAATGCAGCATCCTCACCTATGAATATAAATATTATATTATAAATATAAACGCTTTTATTTGTAGGGCGGAACTGCGTGACCGGACGTTGTATCTGTGCTCGTTTCTGCTTGTTTCACACCTCAGGGAACTGAGTTGCCTCCCCTCGCTGTTGCTCCCTCATCACCCTGGGCGCAAGTCGATTTGCAGTTTGCAGATCCGGTCTCAGCGGATACGGAAATAGAACATCTCTTTCGTCAATTAAATGTATTATGCAAAGCCGATGTAGTGGCTTCAAACATGTAATCTTATGGATCCAGCAAGTTTCCTCAAGTAGTTATTGGAATACTTGGTTTTGTATGTTTATTCTAACTCGTAGCGACTCGGATACAAATGACCGGATACAGTTTTGGAGTAGGCGGGCTCTAGACAGAAACAGTGAATAGAAGCCAGAGAACCTGGTGCCTGTCACTCCCTCATCATACTTCCCTCAGTAAAGCCCATTCTTTATAGTTTATTTTGTTAGAATCTATATTTTATAACGGGATTTTTTGAATTGTATAGCTTTGTTCATAAATAATTTTAAAAGGCCCGTCTAAGCCCATTCTTCGTGTGAATTCATCAATTAATTGACTCCGTCCAACATCAATAATGACTACGAAGGTTCCGGTGTAAAATATGTGATTAAAGACGTGAAGGTTGTGTGATTAATGGTCGTTGGTACCGTCTTCGTTATTCTTTTTAAATGCTATCGACTTTAAGGCAATAGCCAGTAAAACACAGCTGTTGTTTAGTTATTCAGTTCAGCGAAATTGAAGTCTTAAAATAATTATCATAAATGGTAAAACATGACATAACTCATTCAAAGTGAGTTCTTGCGTACTAGAATATGCGATAGGCATCTTTGTCATTGTTCACAGTGTAGATATGATCAGTATAAAGCGAACACACCCAGCAAAATATTTATACCGTTTCGTTTTTCTGCCCAACGAAGACAAACCTAAATGACGATGTTCATGGTATTGCTGCTACAAAACCGGCCCTTTTGACAACGTTTAAATAAAGTTCAATGTGAGTCATTAGACTTCAATCAGTGGTAAAGTTGCAAATAATGTCGGTCGGAGTCTATTCCAGCGCTCTCGAGAACCACATGTGAAAATATGAAAATGTCCAAAAGTCCATAATTATATCCATTCTTCCTGTAAATATTTTGATAACTCTTGGCCTGTGTTGTTCTGTGTTGAGGAATCGTTTTCAATGTAACGTGTGTAAAAATAAGTTCTGTTATTTACCACAGAGTAGCATGCAATTTCAAACATACTAAAACAGTTTGGTATATTATATCTCATAGTTGCTTATAGGTTTTTTTCCCACCACCCGAACCGCTATTTTATAATGTCACACACTTCAGCTCACTTTTTAATGCGGAGCTGTCTTTAAAGCTGCTACATGCGATATTCTGACCCTACCGTTAGCGAAGGGGAATTACAACAAGCCTTTCACTTCAAAATTACTTTTGACTTGTCCTCTCCCCTGCAGAACCTCTCCGTTGGTCCTCTCCTGTTCATTAAAAAACCCCACATACTACAGATGCCCAGATTCTCTGGAAGCTCAGAGGAGAATCCTGCCCCCGGACACAGTCTTTTAATGTCAGTTTAACATACAATTATTTTAACGTAAAACAACATAAAAATATCGCACACAGCAGCTTTAACAAGTTCAACTTCCGTTTCATTGGTCAGTTTAAATCATGTTTCAGGGCTGAACACCACCAGCAGGGGGCGGTAGTTGTAGTTCCAGAGGTTATGGGAGATGTAGTTCCGCTTTAAGGCGCTTGATTATGTCGCGGAGAACAAAAAACTAAAACAAAACAGAAAACAAGCTTGTCTTAAGTAAAACAACACGCGTGTCTGTTTCGTGGCTAAATAAAACCGTTTGGATGTGTGCGTCATATTATTCTCAGCAGCCAAACTTTTAGTGAAAAATAAACAGGAAGTTGTAAGCATTGTGGGACGTGTAGTTTCCGCCTGCAGGCCGCTGAGCTTGATAACAACGCGGAGAAGAACGAAACAAAAATAAAATTACAAAAACTTAATTCAGATAACTGATTTTTAAGCTCTGCAACGAAGTAACCATGCCCGGGTTCACCTGCTGCGTCCCCGGCTGCTACAACAACTCGCACCGGGACAGAGAGCTGCGCTTCTACACGTTTCCTAAGGACACAACGCAGAGAGAGATCTGGCTGAAGAACATCTCTCGGGCCGGAGTCAGCGGCTGCTTCAGCACCTTCCAGCCCACGACGGGACACAGAGTCTGCAGCGTCCACTTCACTGGTGGGAGGAAAACTTACAACATCCGAGTCCCGACCCTCTTCCCTCTGCGGGGAGTGAATGAACGTAAGAGCCGGAGGGGCAGGGGCAGGGGCAGGAAGGTCTCCGCGGCGGTTCCGGCTCCCGGTTCGAGTCCCACCGGTATCGTCATTACTAACGTGATTTCCACCGCCAGTGAAGCTCCGGAGGGGAACAGCGGCACCGAGGCGACCGCAGACAACATCACCGTCGTGCAGATAGACCAGAACGGAGAATATATAGGCACCGCCAGCCTGCCCGTCCCGTCGGACCGGACGTGCTACACCGCGGCGGTGTCCAGCTCCACCGACCAGACCGCTGCAGAACATCCCGCAGACCCCCACCAGACCCTGCAGTACATCAGTGTGATCAGCAGTCCTCTCGACCACTCGTACTCTCTGACCACCGGGACCACGTCTGCAGAACTGCTGCGCAAACTGAACGAGCAGCGAGACATCATCGCTCTCATGGAGGTGAAGATGAAGGAGATGAAGGCGACCATCCGCCAGCTGCGTGTGACCGAAGCCAAGCTGCAGGAGGAGGTCCGGGAGCGGGACCGGTTACTATCAGGAGCTCCGGTGGTTCGGAAGAAAATGTGATCGATGAAACCGCAGAGAGAGAGGATGGCGACAGCAATTTATAAAGACTCCAACTTACTTGGGAAGAGGACACCAAGGAAATTAGAGCTAGCCCTATTTTCTATAAAATGATGAGCGATGACAATTTATTTTAAATAGTAGCTATAGCTGGGCTACTTTTCGACTACTAGGCCTAACACAAAGAGTTAGTGGACTAGTCATGTAGCTGATATTAATAATTCCATAGTTAATTACCTAGAAACATTGCCCAGTGGAGTCCACTTGTGGTCCCAAGCGTACTACTGGCCTGCAACTCTACCGAGAGCTCAATAAGACGTGTACAGTCGAGAGTCACAGTTTGGGCAAACTTATAAATTAGGTAGGCTTTGATAAAAGGTGGGTGGGCGACATAGATTTGCCAGCCATCATCATATTTATGCCACATGGGTTGTACTGTTAAACAGCACAAGCCATTTTTCTGTGTGATTTATGTGCCTGTATACAGTCAGATATTTTACCACTCAGAAGCTCAATGATTGCACCCCAACCCTGTCCTGAGTATTTTATGCACAGAATGTTACATTTATTTCTAATTCTGGCCTGATACACCAATGTCATACTTGTGATGAATGATTGTTCCAAAACCTAAATTATCAATTTGAAGTAAATGTAATTTTGAAATATAGCTGATTTATGTTGAATTATTTCTTAACTCATCAGATTTATTCTTAACTTTATAATGTTTTTGTTTTGTTTTGTTTTTAATCCCGGGTGGCCTGAATTGTCTTTACAGTGTTACCATAATAGAAATAGGGCTGTGGTTCAGATGATCCTGTTATGTTGTTGGTAGTTTCTCAAGGTACCTTTAAGGTTCGGCCTCGTAGTGCAGCTCTGTCGTGGATAAAAGTTGACTGTGTTGTAGGAGAGTTTTCTGTAAGGGACTGTTAGTGTTGTTCTTTGAGAAGAGGCAAAAATGGGGAGCCCCAGTTAAGATTCTGAATATGAATGAAAACTATGTTTTAAAGTTGTTTACTACAGCGAGTTATGGAACAAAATGGAAAATTGCAATGTATCAAATATACTGCAGATAGACAAATGGTGTCGTAGAATCACTAATCCAAGAATCAATACATATTATGCTCCTTTTGGACCATATATCTAAGTCACACATTTACCCTGACAGTCAGATTATGACAGTGCATTCAGTTCAATGAATAGCATTTTGGGTTAGATGACACCTGCAATTGTTGGATGTGATGAAAGTTATAATTAAAGTGTGAAACCCACCATCCTAGCTGTTTTTTGAGACATGCTGCAACACGAGTCACAACTTATCACTAGATTTGACAATATAATGAACGTTTGGCGTGAGTCAGTGAAACAGTTGTGTTGAGGTTTTAGAGAATGTGCTGTGAAAGTGTCGGGTAAGGACAGGGTTGATGTTGACGTGTCTGACTATTTCACAGAAAGTAGTTTATAGATTTCTCTTAGAAACAACTGCCAGTAATATTTAAAATATGTGTTCACAGACTAAATAGTAGGTGGTACATTATGTGTCAAAAGTTGCAGTACATTTTACACCCTGTAGATGACGGTACGACCAAAGCCTCAAGAGGGGCGTGTCACTGGGTATATACTGTACCTTTATAAGGGCTCATATGCTATATCTGTGTGTGTGTGTGTGTGTGTGTTGGTTACTTGGTTGTTCATTTGGTTGATTGTTAACATATTTCTAAACATTGAAATGATTGGGTTTATATGATGTGATTGTAAAGGACTAAAGTCATTTTTCAAGACAAGATTTAACATCATTATCTTGGAGAAATAATAGGTATAGGAATAATGTGTTTTATGGAACACAGAAACAGGGAGAGCTGGATGAATGGATAGATGGAGAGCATTGAAGAGAGATCCTGATCCTAATCTCATCTGGATTTATTTTTTTTACTCCCAGCAGAGTTGCATAATGCCTTAATCCAGCGCTGCCAATCAAACTTACACAATTCTGTCTTCCTGTCCCATTCCAGCTCCCATTCCTCTGAACAGTCTTTACACCCAGTCCTCTCACTGGCCTCTCTCACTTTCAGAATAATTATGTAATATTAAACATAAACATAGATGTATAGAACAGAGTTCAGCATGTTTCTAAAATATCAGCCAATACCAAACCCAAGATTTGACTAGAACACTGTTTGGCTTCAGATTAAGTATGTACAAAGTGTTTCCAAAATTAGATATTCAGTCGTTGAATAATGTGACACATACCCCCATAAAAAGTTTGCTGGTGCAGAAAGTGTCTGCAGACAGTTGGTGTAATATCTACTGTGATTCATACAGACTAGGCTACAATCTAAGAGGCTATCCACCATAGATAGACAGACAGATAGATAGATGGATTGATGAATTACTTTCTCAAACAGTCACACCAGGTAGTATCACACCAGCTGACAGATTACTCTATAGTTAATGGTTGTTTCGAGCTACAGATTAACAATGAGTTACTATTCCTCCTGTGTCAGTGTACAGATGTGAAACAGGACTTATGCACTAATGCACAGTGTGTGAGCCATCTGGGGGGTTAAAGGGGGATTTGCACGGCAGGCAGAGGAGGCCGAGGTCGTAAGACAATGTGGTAGGTGAGTCAGGGAGGTTTGGATTTACAGGAAACAAGTACTAGGACTGGCCAGAAAAGTGTGTGTGTGTGTGTCTTTTTAGACTCTTGAATATATCAATATGCTGTCTGATCACCTCTATCTCACTCATTTTGTGTCAAAAGAGCTGAGGCCGTGAGTCATATAGCCCAGGATAATCTGAAGGGGGCAGCTATTCTCCCAGGTGGGCAGGATTCTCTCATCCGTACTGGGATGTGATCCATCTGGCAAAGAAATCCTGAAACATCAGATTATTTATCCCTGCACTACAGATGCTGACAACGTAGTAGTGTGATAGTAAAGCCAGGTAGTTACAGCAGATAGATGTGTGTAGACATGGAAGAAATAGTGGCTGAGTAAAATGTGTTTGTGTATAATCTCAATTGTACTATATGGTTTCTTTTTGTTTTTTTTATCTAAAATTTTCTTAATACTAAAGACCGGAAATGAGAATGTTCTAATCCACTGAACTATGATGTGATGTCGTCATTGGTCTGTTGCCCCCAAGCTCTCTACAGCTTTCCTTGTGCCCCTCCCCTCCACATATGAATGTGTTGGTACACACACACACACACACACACACACACACACACACACCATCCTCTTGTGCTCTCTGTGATGCATTGATTCTTTTCACTGTTAATCCAGCCAGGGTGCTGTGCTCGTGTGCATTGCTGTACTTTTGCGGTCTGATGAATTCACAAACGGATGACAGGACACATCACACTCTTTGGAATTATAACAACACTGTGAACATCACATCAGAGCCGTCGATCCTGAGGTGGAACTCGGTTCCACTGGACTCTGTCGAGCCGATTGAGTAAGATGTCCCATCCAGGCACCGTGATGCTGCTACCTCTAGCTCTTACCCTCAGTAAGGATGTCTTTCCTCTAGAATTGTTGTGTGTGTGTGTGTGTGTGTGTGTGTGTGTGTGTGTGTGTGTGTGTGCATGCATACG
>OMKK01041559.1:26492-42652 GCA_900302305.1 Polymixia japonica | reverse complement strand
ATGATGTGGTCCAATATACAGTTAAATGCAAAAACAATGGGACAGTGACATCAGATCATCAGATTTTCCTCTGCGCTGATTCAATTTGTATTTCAAACCAAAAAATGAAGCAAAAGTTCTGAATATCTCATTTCAAGTTTACCATACATATTAAAGCAATGCCATTTAATGTGTAAAGTCCCCAAGGCAGCATAAATACTACCACTAGTACTACTACTGACATAAATACTACCACTAGTACTACTACTGACATAAATACTACCACTAGTACTACTACTGACATAAGTGTTTCAAACAGCTCATGTGTTTTATGTTGTTCTCATTTATTTCTGTTTGGAAAGCTGTGACAGTCGGGGAACGGTTTCTATACTTTGAAAGTCTTAGACTCTTTGAGTCAGAAGATATAAGACGGGGGGTGCAGATGAAGGCTAGAGAACTGAGCATAGCAACAAAACAAGCTAAAGTAAGGATGAAAGAGAAGAAGAAATCAATTAGAGCTATAGAGTGACCCAGTTTTGAGTTATAAAATCCACGGGTTCCTTCGCCAAAACTCGAATGGATTTTTCCCGTTGGGTTGTGGTTAGATCCATGGTTAACACAGGCTTGATATGGTATGTTTTGTTCACAGGCTAAAAATATCCCACTTGTGAATTTTGAAGCTTTTATCTACCTCAAAAAAGTTATTTTGGAAGATTTCACATGTGATTTTTTCAAGAGGGTGACTTGAGGTTTTATTCACACGTCAGTTCAATCCCTTCTTCATCACTCATTATCTCTCTATCATTGGTTATGTTCAACAATCAGAGTTACAGTATACTTGACATGTTTGCATCGGTAATGTTGAGAGGTATCTAATGAATGTAAACACAGCTGTCATCACAAAGAAAAGAAAAGAAACGTAATAGAAAGTTTATACTGTTATTTACTATATAGCTGGGGGTCTTGATCTGGTCGTTGGTCATCTGGTTTGATCTGATCCTTATCTGCTTGGCCTTTCCTACAGTTCTCCT
The DNA here is from genome assembly GCA_900302305.1 of Polymixia japonica. NCBI lineage: Eukaryota > Metazoa > Chordata > Actinopteri > Polymixiiformes > Polymixiidae > Polymixia > Polymixia japonica. The sequence continues at coordinate 41,642 of OMKK01041559.1, read as the reverse complement.
CTTGTTCCTTCTTCATTCCATTCCTCTGTATTATGATGGTTCTTCATACTGGTTTTAGACCATATTTGGTCTAGTCAGTACTTCAGTTTCCAGAAAAGTCCAAACACTTCTAGGTGGAAAACCTTTGATTGGTTATTATTTTATGGGTTCCTCTCCGTTAGTCCAGACTGGACTCAATGACTCAAAATACACTGCAAACAGTTAGAGACAAGATTGTGAGATTTGGATTTTGGCGACACTTTGAGTTTCTTGGTGGTGTTTTTTTTTTCTCAATGTCATAGCCGTTACAATATGCATATTTATTTTATAATGATATAAAATATCCTGTCTATAGTGACTTTAAGCAAGGAGCTTTTCAGGAAGCAAGGGTGGAAGAATTTGACATGAACCAGTCAACCACCTGATTTAAACCCTATTTGTACATTTCACATGAAACCCCTAAAAACACACAACTAAAAGAGCATCTCACTGGACCACATAATGAACTTAGTGACTATGACTGGCAGACTCGACGCAGTCATTAAATGTAAGGGACGTGCAACCAAATATTGAATATTCCTCACGTTACTTTACCCCAATACTTACTGTATGCTGGCTTGAATCTGGGGGACACATTGAATGGCATTGTTCTAATATACTTTAATGTAAAAACCCACATGAAATGAGAGTAGACGTTCTGAACTAACGCCTCATAGTTTTAAACAAGAATGTATTCTTTGTTCCCCCTCTTCTAGGTTGCTAATCAAGAATGGGAACAACATAGATGCAGCTGCCCTGTATGACTCATATGAGGTGGAGTACTTACCCAATGAAGGCCTTGTTAGCAGCTCTAGGCATCTCTTCATTGACCTGAACACAGACGCTACAGGGACATCCACTGGCATGGCCATCAGGTACCAAGGTAGGCACACACAAGGTATAGGAATTTTGGATTATTCAATTACAATAATTACACAGTGTATTCTATTCTGTCTTACTCGGGTAAGGATTTTTTTTCTTAAAAAGCATTGTGACACGATTCAGTCGCCACTTGGAGTTTTCACACGCAGACTCAACTCCACAGTGTCCAATATAAGCCGTATAGCCTGGTACGGTCTCTAACCAAGGATAGCTCTCCGCTTCTTTCCTTGAATCGGTCTTTGGCCTTTTGAGACGATGGCTGTTTTCAGTCTCTGCCCTTTTCAAAGAAGATAGTGCTTCAATCTAAACCAGAAATTCCTACCATCACTGCATCAAAACGTTATGGGCAAAAAGTCTGGACACAAACTATCAACCTATAATGCAAGATCAATATCCGCAGTCAAGAGCAGTGGGCTTCATAACTGGTTCATTCTTCCTGTATATCTATAGTAATAAACTTCAAAAATATGCTAAGCTAGCATTAGCTGCTGAAAATACATAGTACGCAGTACAGAACTGCAGACACGGCAACTATCTATGTTTCATGTAATGTTTGCACGCCTTCTCCTTTGCAGCCTTTGCAGCAGGCCACTGCTACGAGCCATTTGTGAAGTATGGTAACCTGAGCAGCAGTGACAGCACATGGGCCGTGGGAGCTGTGGTGGAGTTCTCCTGTGACCCTGGCTACACCCTGGAACAGGGCTCTGTCACTATCGAGTGCATGGACCCAAACAATCCTCAGTGGAATGAAACTGAGCCCGCCTGCAGGGGTCTGTGTGCATGTGTCTGTCAGAGTATGTGTGTGTATGTGTGTGTGCGTGCCAGGACACCCTCCTCTCGGTCAGTGTGTTTGTATGCATGCTGACAAAATTCATTTTAACTCAACATTGCAAATACCTCTCTCAATTATGCATGTTTGTGTCTCAACACCCTGGTTGTGACTATGCCTGTGAACACTTTACTGTGTTCCAGCTGTGTGCAGTGGAGAGATCACAGACTCGGCTGGAGTGGTACTCTCTCCTAACTGGCCTGAGGCATACGATAAGGGCCAGGATTGTATCTGGGGCATCCATGTGGAAGAAGACAAGAGGATCATGCTGGACATTCAAGTGTACGTACCTCGTTGTGTTGATGTGTGAGCAGTTGTTTGTGTAGTAGTAGTAGTAAAAAACTTTATTATGGGGAAATTTGTTATGCAGCAGAATCAGTACAGTACAATACAATGGACAGACACAATTCAAGACATGACATGTAAGATAAAGAAAGTGTATTATACTTGCCATGGCCGAATCCCTTCAGGTTAAAGTGCATAGTGCTTGTCTTAAAGTGCATGAGAGTATAGAGAGAGAAGTAATGGTCCCCTTTTGTCAAACTCAAACCACGCCCCTAATCCCGCCCCTTGACAGTTTTATTACCCCCGCTAAGCCCCGCCCACAACCCATCAACCCCTGTCACCCCTCCCCCCAACCACGGGGGCGCGCATTCCAGAGGTGACGTATACGGACCATGTCCAATTCACTGTCACCTTTTACTGATGATATGCAGGCAATCCTTTCTCCTTTGCCTCTTTAAATCTAATAATCATACACCTCGGTTCATTTTGCTTACCATAATGACATTGTCTCTTTACATGCAAGCACTCCCTATTTTGAACTGTGTGGTGGTGGAAGTCTAAAAATGACTAGGAACTACCTCACTGTGACTGGTGAAACACATTTAAAACAGAAAGGATGGTAATGAAAGTGTTTGGCATGTGAATAAGATGCACAAGTACCAAGCAGTCAAATGTTAATTAGAAACTAATTATGTCAGAGGGGATTGTTTAGAGGTGGATCCCTCCCCCTTCCTAATTGGCTGGTGTGTTGAGTAGAGGGTGCAAGTATGTGGGAGTGTGTTTCCTGCGATTACAGTGCCCAGGTGAAGACGTAAAACAGCACATCCTGCTGTGTCAGACCCTGATAAGTTAGTCAGGCATAGAAAATCATTTTGCCTTCGCAAGCAAATTAAGAAGTGTCCATTTGCATAGGGTTCTTTTTAAACTCAGTTTTTTCCCCTGTACTTTCTCTTTTTGGCTGTCTCCCTCTGAACACCTCTTTGTGAAACACTGATTAATGGCATCCTCGCCCTTTTGAAGAGAAAACTGTCAACATAAGTAATGTCCCTGCTCATTTAACGGAGCGAGGCGATTTGGGTAGATGCGGCATGCAGGGCTACGTGCTGGAGTCTGTTTTGACATTTGGTTCAAGGCTTTTTTGTGTATTGTGCGTTTGAGCCTTTGTGTGTGTTGGTAACTGTTTAGAAAAGTACATGTACACCTATAAAAGGAAACCAAGTATAAGTGTACTTGCAGTGTCAGCACAATATGAGGTTTTATAACGGAATTAAACCCAGTCTTGGAGTGAGAAGCATTTCTCAATATAGATGTTCATCAAAAGGAAGATTTTGATGTAGGACAAGACTTGATCACCATTTGTGAAACTGGTTTTGGACATACAATTTTTCAAACCGTGTCAAACCGTTTTATGAACCCTTTCAAAGGTTATCAACAGCAGTCAAACTGCGTACGATGACACACATAAACACATACACATACACATATACATACACATACACATACACATATACATACACATACACATACACATACACATACACATAACATATACATAACATACACATAAACACATAAACACATACACATAAACACATACACATACACATACACATACACATATACATACACATACACATATACATACATCCTTGTTAATCTCCTGTTAACCACATTTGTGTAACAGCAGAGAGGATATTTTCATTGGTGTGATACATTTATGGAAGACCTTCCAACGAGGAGGTCAGTGACAGTATAATGTATACAGAGGGAATCATGAACTTCCTGTCAGTTGGTACTAGCAGGATAATGTATACAGAGGGAATCATGAACTTCCTGTCAGTTGGTACTAGCAGGATAATGTATACAGAGGTAGTCATGAACTTCCTGTCAGTTGGTACTAGCAGGATATTGGTAAATTAAAAGACATATTGCTACTGTTAGTATCAGCTAAATTGATGAGCATCATATCAGCCTATATGTTCCCCACTATTAATCCTGCATCTTTATTGGTTCTGATCCAACCACTGCTGCATATTATTACTGAAATGCTAGAAAGCTAGAAAATAACTCCTTTTAAAAATGTTAAATAACAAATATCAGAGGTAGGACAACATATATACTGTAGATGTCTGTGACAGTAATGTAAGATGTTAAGACGTATGTTTTTACAGCTGGATTATGTTTTCAGTGTGACTGGGTTATGAAAATGTATTTCATGTTTGGAGCAAAATGAACTTGTACACATCAAGCTGTTTGATTTCTAATAGGCAGAGATTATTCACAAATATTTCAAAACTTTGTATCCAGATATATTTCAGAATTACTGGCGTCCCACAAATCTCTTCTGCAAATCCGCATTTCTTAATACACTCCCTGGAGGCATTCCTGAACTTAATCATACCAGTAACTTATTTAAAAGGAAGTGTGACGTTTGTTTGATTTAACAAGTCAAATAAATTAAATGAAGAATGTTTCTAATTCAGTAGCAAACTGTATAACTGTTTTGTGCAAAGAACAGGGTATTTCTAATGCATAACCCTTGTTATAACACTTCTAATGTGATCGAGGGGCCGACCTGACAACAGAATACAAAGCCTTGTACCAGGTGATACATGGTTGGTTTACCTGCAATAAAGACAAATACAATGATCAAAACATAGAGCGAACAGAATAGATTAAAACATTATTTTGTCAGTTATGTGACAGAATGGGAAAGTAGTGTAGCGCAAAAACCTCACGACCACACTACTTTCCCATTCTGCCAGCGGTGTAGTTCTATATGTTTTACTTTAATTTTGAAATGTGGAGAAAGGAAAATGTCATATCACATAAGAAAAAGTTGGCGTAAATTTGTTGGCAGCTGTTCCCATGGGCAAAGGCAAACCAAGCCCTGTTTTTCAAATTGAACTAAATCAAATTAGTGTCAGGGAATGGAAGCCATGATTGATTTTTCTCCACAGATGCACTGCAGAGCTATGCAAAGGCTTGTTTAGCCTAATCACAACAAATTTGACGCCAGCCAACAATAATTCTCAATCTGTTTGGCCCTCTGAGCAGGTGAGAGGCTTTATCCGTTAGAAATCAAATAAACATGGGGAGTCATGAGTTTACATTTTAAAAGTGTGTGTGTGTGTGTGAGCCTGCATGCACCCATGAAACAAGACAAACTATTCTGCCGGAAAAGACAAACATTCCTTACATCCTTATACATTCACAATTTCATAGATTTTCTTATCATTCTTTTAATGTAGACTAAAGAAATGAAAAATATAATTTTGTCTTTTCTCCGGGTTTGCTATGTGTCGATTCATTACATTAGCTCTTGATCTCTGGATTTGTGTGCACTCCCAATGTGATTAATGGCTCAATCTCCTGCTCACTAATGAGTTTTATCAGGAGCTGCTGGTGATTAATTAGCGACAGCAAAGAGCATGTCACCTCTTTATTCTAGCTAAGTCATTTCCCCCATGCTCTGAATCTTCCCCTTACAAAGGAGATATCTCAGCCCCAGGTGTCATTTTTAAACAGCTTTGAGGGTTGTAGCAGTTGCAAATATACAGGGTATGGTCAAAATAATGGCATCTCCAGCATGAAGGCATCCCTCAGTGACAGTAGCTCTGATATTGCACATGATTATTTGGCATGGTTATTTGATCCATTTATGTCATAGATGGAAAGGTCTGCTAATATTAATAACTACAATAACTAATAATAACTACTGACAATAATTTTGAGCGATCACTGATGCTCTCCATCTGCCAGAGTGTTAGCATGACCGACTAGCGGCTGGAGACTCAGTGAGGAGGCATACAGTAGGTGAGGTGAGAGTGGAGCCCCAAAGGTTGTGGCATTTATTGTACAGTACAACACACAGGCATACAGCATAACACTTAACACAACCCACAACAACAACCAACAACAACCAACTGAATGAAGTGTCATCTTGTATCGGTCCGTACTGCAGTACTGTAGTTGGATGCTACCATCCACAGGGACGATGGTGACTCAGGAGGTAGAGCGGGTCGTCCAGTAATCAGAAGATCCCTGGTTTGATCCCTGGTTTGATCCCTGGCTCCTCCTGGTAGCACGTCGAAGTGTCCTTCAGAAAGACACCGAACCCCTAACTGCTCTTCATATGTTGTAAAGCGCTTTGAGTAGTCGCAAGACTAGAAAAGCACTATATAAATGCAGTCCACTTACCATAGGAGTTTCCCTTATACCAGACAACATATCGAATATTTACACCATATAAAATATATATATATATTACAAATATTTCCACCATTATTGATAACCCATAGATACAGTTGGCAAATACGTCAAATCGCTTTAGTTTTTGAGATACCCGAGGTAGTTTTCATAACCTTAATATGTCTAGTCTTTGAAATGGATGGTTGTATAAAAATATTTTACTGCAAAATTAGTTTATTTGGTTGATGTTTGGATCCTCCTGAAAATAGTGAAAATGTAGGCTTCTCCTAAAGGGACAGCGTCTGTCTTATCACATGTATCTCTAGAAATAATGATCAGAATGTTGCTAAATTCAGACTGGATCTTCACAGACAGTTACAGCATACAATGAAGCAAAGATTTCATCAACACCTTTCTCCGTCTTTGAAGTGTATACACTTAAACACACATGAATTATAGGCGGAAATTGAATAGGAAATTAAAAATCCAGAAGGTATCTATATATATGTCTATCATTATTAAAATAAGGAGACCAATCACCAAAAAATGTAATATGTCATAAGACATATGCTGTATCTTATCATCACAGTAGGTTATTTGACTATTCACTTCACCCTCTGATGTCACCAGCCCCAAATACAATGGACATATTGGTGTAAATGTGTAAAGAGAAGGACACAAACCAGCCAAGAAACAACATATAATATAACTATATATATATATACAGTATATATACACATAATAAACATTTATCATTCTAAATACATTTTTCTTTATATTTTATGTTATCTTATATCTTATATCTTATCCTATCTTGAATAACATTATATGATGATACTATGAACCAACAGGCTGTATGACACAATATTTTCATTTTATAGAAATGCGCTGGGGTCCTCCATATTATATATAGCCTAATGTTGTTTTTCCATTCAAATCTGTAATATAAAGATGACATTTAGCCTACTATTTATCATTCCTACTTTTAAGATGTACCTAGTTTCTCCATAGGATACATTAAATAAAGTGATATTCTTCATACTATCCTAAGTATGATACAATTAACATAAACGTTACAATTTCCATTCTTGGGGAATGATTTAATGTGCACACAGGGCTTCAGTTTTAGCTGGTGTCAGTGACCTCTGTCTACAGTGTCCCATACATCTGGGAAGAGTAAGACTGATAAAAGTGTGTCTGCTTTATTGATATACTCACAAAAAAGGTGGAATCTTTCCGGAGAAGAAAAAAGGTAAGATCTGCTCATTTATATGTAAACAATCACCTCAATCACCTCAATCACCAGCAAGAACACCAGAGACAAACAGCTACATGCAGCAGAAGAGAGAGCAGATGAGTTCAGCTATGAATGCTGGCATATCAAGATAGAAAATCGAAGATCAATTCACATTTTTTCAAGTAAGCAGTCTGCCAACTGCTTTCTGGTTCACATTCATGCAAGGAGCGGACCTGCTGTTGAGAATGGTGCACGCAGAGAGAGATGCAGATTTTCAACTTCACTTGAACTGTAAGGTGGAAAATTTAGCGTGGTTCAGGGCTGCTGGAAGAAACAACTATTCCAAGTACATGCCGATTCATGTTGACAAAATTAGAACAAGGTGGCAAGAAGGTGGCTTTGATGCACGGCGGTCTGACGAGCGGAGCGTCAACTGTGTGGCAACTGACCAGGCACTGGAGCAAACCATCCACCGTGAGGGCAAGAGTCAAGGTGGAGTTACTGGTCTCACAAGATGATTGATGACATTACATGTGACAACAGAATGTGGATGCCATGAAAATGCTTTGCGGCAGAAATGCCCAAGGCCCACAAACCTACCAAGAGCATGGATCCTCCAGAACTGGCCGAGATGAGACAGATCATGGAAAACCAAAACTCCTTTGATCTGGATAGTGTTCCTGAAGAGTTTGTAAACATTGTCACCGGCCAAGTTGCCTCTGAAAAGGTGGGAAAAGGTTTGTCCTGTTTCCTTGAAGATGCTCAACACCAAAACCAACTGTCCATAGAGCAGTGCTTTGCGAAGGACACAAGAACAAAGAGTTTCTGAGAACCATAGAAAATAAAATACTCAGTCACTTTTGCAGACATGAAAGCACCTCTATCTATAGCCTAGAACTATAGCCTAGCTCACCCACGTCCAGCAGATCTGAATCTGACAAATGGGCACGGTGAAGACCAGGAAGCTGCTGCGCAATTGGATGCAGATACTCCACATGTAGAGTGAGCTCTGATACTGACTGGTGGGGTCTGTCTGGCTTGGGTGTAACAGTGAGAGAGCCCCCCACACAGCCAATGGGACAGACATTGTTTTGACAGAGCACGGCCTCTGGCTGACTCAACAGTAGGTGTGGTTTGAAGGAGAGCCATGTCAGATGAATGACATGAAATCTCAATGGGAGTATAGCCAGTGCTGCTAGAGACACAGCGAGCCAGGGCTACCTTCACTGTGACAGAGAGGAGGCTGGAGAAAAGAAACAGCCGAACCATGTCGGTGTTTGGAGGTGACATCAACATCATTATTAACCTACACAGAACTTGTTGGGAGCGCGGGGACTAACCCGGCTCCCTCAGACACTTGTGCCTCTTAGAGCCCTGCGACTGGCTCCAGGTAGGCACCAATTTGTATTACTTGCCGGCGTGCAGTCTCTTGGCCGGAGGCTGAGGAGATGGAGCGGGCTGGTTGGTGGAGCCAGCCGGCGAAGCAGAGAGACAGCGCTGACCAGAGGGACCCCTGCCCTGGTCTGCAGAACTCTGGAAACTTCAGGAAGTGGTGTGAGAGATGGGATATCTCAGCCTCTGCAGCGTGGAACACTGAGGCTGCCTCATCGAAACGGGGAGCAAATAGGCTGTCGCTGGAGATGGGGCCAAGGAGGAGGCCCTTTCTGGGGCTCAGAGAGGGAAGTCTGAGGCAGCCAGATGTGACGCTGGGTAAGGGTGGAAAATGACATCATCCTGCCCGCATCGACAGCCAGAACCTTGGTAAGGTTGGAGGATGGCGCCAGGAGGAGCGGGAGGAAATGGAGAACCTGGCCTTCAACCTGTGTGTATGGCAGGTAGGCGTTGACAGGGGCTTTGATCCCAGTGAGATTCTGACCTGCAGTGTCAATGTAGGGGTCAATAGGAGGGAACCTGGGGCACAGGAAAAGCTGCTGAGTGGAAGGTTTTTGGAGATAATACTCACCAACCATACCATCGGGTTCAGGGAGGGGCGGGGGGCTTGGAAGGGGAATCCCCTTAGCCACCGCCATGGCCTGAATTAGCCTGGGGAAGTCCTGGCATAGCTGTCTCATTGGTAGGACACCAGAAGCGGAGGGGGGGCTGGTGGAATCCAGTGATGGCTGGTAACCTTCCTCGTCAGTGATGTCAGAGGTGAGCAAGGAAGGAGGATCGCTGTCCGCGGAGCCACCGGTGACGAGGGGCTCATCATCCATGGAATTGAGGCAGAGAGGTGGAAGCCCGCCAAAGTCTTCCCAGACACCCACCACCATTTGCAGCGGCCTGGAGCCAAAGGTGCGGGAGGGTGGCCCTGATAAAGGCCATTTGGGTGTGACGTCGTCGATATCCATAGCTGCGAAGAGAAGCGTTTTGACTGAAGAGGAGAAGGTGCTGCAAAGCAAAATCTTCAGCTGATAGGAATGGAAGAGTGAGTACAAGCTCAATGCCAGCTTATATGGGCTGGAAGGAGGGCAGTGATAGGTGCATTGATACAATTCTTTCAGCTGGCGCGCTCGGCGCTTGGCGCAGTCCAATAGGCGAAGCAAGATGCGAAGCCCGCATGAAATATAACTGCGTCAGTCTCAAGCTAGCAAAGATGCTTGCGTTGCGCTTGGCGCCACTTAGCGCCGGGTGTAAGATAGAGCCCTAAATCAAACAAACTTCCATCCCATAGAGCTATGGAAAGACAGCCAGATAATGTAACATTTTAATGGATTGTGTAGCTACAGTTTATATGAGTTTAATCCCCTTTCCAGGGGATTAGCGGTATCAGGGGAAGACACATCTGGCCATTGAGTTGGATCAGCCATCCAATCTTTCAAGCAGTCAAATCCAGTTCTGTGTAATTTATCCTAATATCTGTGCCTGTATTTTGAGGGGAAAGACTTATATATATTTAGCATACATTTCCTTCATCTGTTTGTTTTTTATTGCCATTATCCTAATGTTGAGTGCCCTTTCTCTCCATTCAGTTACATTGACCAATGCTAATTATTTTCCCCCACGCTGGATCTGCCCATTTCCCGCCCCTTGCCCATGATGCGATACCGACTGTATCTATACACCAATAAATTCATTATCTAAATAACTCAACATACACATAATAATGACAATGATGAGAGTGTACACTTTCATCCCCTTCCTGTCATCTCAGTGGATGGAACCCTCCCGGAACTTTAAATGGGTGAGCAGGTTCCCGGGGATGTCTTTTGCATGAACACCATGGGAGTCAGAGATGAACAAGCAGAGGTAAGTTGTACAAATGTCTTTAACCATTTACTGTAGAATTCAGGCAAATATGATAGACAACACCATGAAACATTAATTTATATTAAAACCAAACACAGCAAGTATTACTTTTTCTGTGTGCAGCAGTGCTAATTATTTTTACCCTCTTACAGGTGGATTGGCAAACGTCTGCAAAATATCATCACCATCATAACAGTTATTTGAATGTTTAAAACGGTAACACTAAATCAATAAATATGAATATGATAAGTAAGCTTGTGCAATTATTCTTTACCCCTGCAAATTCTGTGCAATCTCAATTATTCATAGCATTATGGTAACAGCGGGAGTCTCTGTTACACAGAATAATGTGGATTTTTTTTTCTTTTTTTTATGTTTCAGAAGCTCTCATAAATTATGAAAAATGATGTTATGAATATTGAGATTTTGGCATGTGGCTGACCTCATAACCATGCCATTCAAACCACAAAGTGACCACTCATGCCTTGTTGATAGGCACATTAGCATCCTGACAAACACAGTTCCCATCAGGAAAACACGCATAATGTAAAAGGTGATCACTTAAAATTATTGTATTAATCATTACTTCAGAGTTTCAGGCATTCATGTGTGGAAAGGAAGGCCTGGTGACTCTGTCCCCAAATGTTAGTATAATAAGGGAGGAAAATATATAATATACATATTCATAATATATATATAATATACAGCATAATTGTACGAGCATGTGCCAGTGGCTTGATTGGATATAATTAGGATATGCCAAGCGCTCTCTACAACTGGACCTAAACAATTCAAACAACTGCAGTATAGAGCCACCAGAACCCTTCAATGAGAAAGGACTTCATGTTTGTGTCCACAACCAGTCGATGCTGCCAACTCTCAACTCTCTTGAAGTGACACAAATAAAACCATGATGGCTTCTTGCCATCCACTCAGCCTATAGTTGTGAAAGAGGAACAGTACAGGTAATCTATATTCAAATGCTTTTGTTGCTGGCACATTTAAGTGAGGTGCTCCTGAAGGGAACCTTTAGTTTGTTTTTTGACACAAACAGTTGAGAGTTTACCTTGCGAGGCAGCTGGATTCACAAGATCACGAGTTCACCACGAGAATCGTGATCGTGAGACTCCATCTTGTGAGGCTTCAAGTTAACTCGATTGTGGCTGAACGGACCAGTCAGTGTCCTATGAGGAACTACTGGCAGCTACAGGCGTGGTTTAGTCCGTGATAGATGTTGATAGACAGATGGTTCATCCAATCACCTGCCAAGTATTTTCTGAAAGTGCCTGCCCTTTTCCAAACAGTTTCCAAGAACGACTTCTCAGATGGTTCTGTGTAACAAACCATCTGGTGCGTCAGGTTAGTTGATAGCTGTTTCTGACTGAAAGGCAGTGCAGCAGAGCTGTGGTGTGTCAAAATACAATCAATTGAAAAAGTGAGGCAGGGACAAAGTGAGAAAACCCAGAAGAATCTTGTCATGATGGGTCTGATATGGTCACACTGCTGGGTTACAAACAGGCTTATGCTGTGCTTTATGATGATAGTAATTGATTTTCTAGTTGTTCACAAATACTAAATGAGACAAGAAGATAGTGGTTTGGCATACATGTATTGGTGAGTGGGGCTTACAGGATGCTAAACATTGCATAATGTCCTCTGCTTGTCGGGGTTTGGGCAGGTTTTATTCATCACTCTGCCCACTCTATCTTCAACAAAAAACAAAAATCAGTGACACAGTCAGCTTTAATTTGGCCTTGTCTTGCATGTGAACAATCAATCAATTCAGTTTGCTTTAGACTGCTTCTTGGGTTTTTATTCTCCAGGCTGAACATAGGGAAGAATGATCTGTTGACCTTCTACGATGGAGACGATCTGACAGCCAAAGTACTGGGTCAGTACGGAGGAGCGCGATCCAGCTTCAAGCTCTATACCTCCACGGCTGACGTCACCATCCAGTTCCAGTCAGATCCTGCCACCAACATCTATGGCTACGGCCACGGCTTCGTAGTCCACTTCTTCGGTAAGCCACGGAAAGCCAACTCGATCATACTCAACTCAGTATAGATTTGGACCCCAGGGCCGACTCATTGGAGAGATGGGCCAACATTGTCTAGTGTCAACAGTTGAATAGAATCATGGGGAACACTGCAAAAAATTCTCCATCTTAACCTTAGTCATTTAATCTAGTATTGAGTCTCCAAATCTTATTTTCTTGAAAATAACTAAAAAAGTCTGCCATGGGTGGACAATTTCACTTTTTTCCAGTGCAGTTTCACTTGTTTAAAATTTTTTCTTGAAACAACCCTTATAAAAAACACACATGAAATGTGCAGTTTCACAGAAAACCACGTGTTCCTTTTGTAAGGAAAGTGACAGTATCTTAAAATAATTATTTGCAGGACCTCTGGACCGCTTAGAGAGAGAGAGAGAGAGAGACATACATATAATATTAAATCTACTATACAACTTTATTGTATATATATTCACCATTACTTGTGGAGTTGCCTTGACAACCATTGAGCATTGTTTTTGTGTACACATCACATGGCATTTATCAATTAATTCATTGTACTCAAGAAGATTCCCTCTTGAATCCATCAAATGTACAATAGATGAAATACCTCTCTCCACCCAATCATAATAACATATAGATTTTCTTTTAAACAAGATACATCTGTTATTCCAAATCAGAGAGCTGTGTGGAGTGGAATTGTGCTTATAAATCAGTTTCCAGTATAGGAGGACCTGCTGGTGGAATTCAGACAGTTGGTAGAATACAGAAATCACATCTTAACAGAAAATCTATCCCTTCACATGTATCAAATATTTTAGAAGGAATATTAAACCAGAAACCATCATTATTTTGTATGAATTGTTGTAACCATTTTAGTTTTATCATTCCATTCATTGCCAGTCAATCAATTTTAAACCTCCTTCTGCTAACGATTTTACCACATCCCCTTTTCTAACATAATGATGTTTGTTTTTCCAAATAAAGTTGAAATTTGTTTGATTAATTAATTTAATTTAATTGTCATGAATGGCCAGTGAAAAAGCTGGGTACATCATTCTAGATAGTGTTTCAATTTTAGTAGTCAAAATACGTAATCAAAATAAGATTGATAAATCCCTCTGTAACCAGGAATTGAGAATAGACTTACTTTTCTTTATACCAGTTTCAATATTCAGTTCTTCTCTAGTTTTGCAATCTTTTGTTATAACCATTATAAGTATTTCACCTCATTCTGAGGAATGTCTTTCTCTTGTTTCACTGCGCAGATCCATAGAGAATGAATGGCAGCCATTTTGGATGCTGTCTCTAATTATATATACTCTAAGGGGCAATTACAAGGATATTATAGATGGGAGAGCGATAGCTGGGGGGTCATAGAGTATAAAGTTAGCAGCAGGGATATTAGGGCGAAAAAAGAGAGGAACAGAGAGAGGGAGGGAGAGAGGGAGATAAATGGGGTGTGATGGAGAGAGATGACAGAGAGTTAAAATGAAAGACGGGGATAGAACGAGAGAGAGAGGGAGAAATTGTAAGTCAGGGACCTAAAAGGAGAACCCCTGCCTGGTGTTGAAGGGACCGCTCCATTCCATCAGCTCAGCTCAAAAGGCAGCCAAAGGGGGCAGGTGTCTCAGAATTTGCCTGTAAAGTGCCTGAGTCCTTTGCTGTCTGTCCAAATTAACCTTGTAAGCAGAGGGCCTTGAACCTCCTGGTATATGTCTTGGGATGAGTAGACACAGCCAAGCGGCCTGGCAGAATGCATTCTTCCTACAAGATGTCCTTGTTTAAATTGCTCCCAAAGGTTTCCCTTAAGGAAAATCTAACAATTTATGAGTAGCATTTATGATTTTATTTTTGAAATTAACGACATGTCCCGTGACATATATATGAAATAGAACTAAATCCTTTGTGATCTGTATCAGGGAAGATGTCGTCAACATTTAATATCGAATGACGAGCGATTCACAATTTCTCTGGTTATAGTAAAGCATGTGTTTTTCTGATGGATATCCTCTTGTAGTTTTCCACTTTCTATATCTCTCTATCTGTCACGCTTTCTCTTTCATCCACCTCTCACCTGGCCATCCTCTACCTCTCTCCACCTTCTACAGAGGTTGCCCGTAACGACACCTGCCCAGAGCTTCCGGAGATCTCTAACGGATGGAAGAGCACGTCTCACCCAGAGCTGGTGCATGGCACGGTGGTGACCTACCAGTGTTACCCAGGTTATCAGGTGGTGGGCGCCGAGCTGCTCATGTGCCAGTGGGACCTCACCTGGAGCGGTGACCTACCTAGCTGTGAGAGAGGTGATTACAAACACACTGACACATAGCCAGGAAGGCAGAGACATATAGTACAGATTATAAGAAATGGGTTTGTGAAAAATGTACACACACACACACACATACACACACACACACACACACACACACACACACACACACACACACA
>OMKK01041559.1:0-21536 GCA_900302305.1 Polymixia japonica | reverse complement strand
TGAGGTTCCACAGCCCAACTGCACCCTCAAAGTAACAAACAAGGATTTGAATGGCACAGGGTACATTTTGTTACATGGACCATCCAGCAAGTTAAAGGGAATGAATTTGGTTGAACAAAAAGACGTGAGGACAAAAATGATGAGGATCTAAGTTGGGTCAAAACACAGAACTGGGGTGTTAACTGAGTTCTAGTGTGTTTTCCTTTCTTAATGAATTAAGTTATTCAACCGTAAAAACACATATTGGATTATTTTAGGAGTAGAATAATATCATTCAGCATGCTACCCACAATTTTTGCCCAAGTTTAACATGTTAACTTTACTGTATCCTTTCCAGCCCAAACAATGGAGTATGATGAGCGCAGATTAGACGGTAGGTGTCATTTAGGCAGGAGGTTTTTGACTGCATAATGACATAGAATTTTAAAGGGCTGCTAACTGCTAAGAGTGGTAAAAGCTTGTGGAGTGAAGTGGGTTGTTCTGAAAGAGTTTTTCTAATATTCTCTCTGCTGCTGTTGGATAAAAACCTCCCAAAAATATCTCTAAATAAGTCTTTAGTGATAAGGAAAATAAACTGCCTGTGTTATTTGCATTTAATGTGTTCAGTAGATCTAGGGTTATGAAAACTTAAGCCGATACAAGAATTCAAGTACAAAAAAACCCTGAAGTGAAACGGTACAAGATTTTCAAACAACCATAAATATCTCTGTCCTCTTTCTCTTTTCTAATAGTGGCTACTGCAGACTTAAGAATGGAGGGAGCCCATGTAGCATTTGCTGTCTTCATCCCTGTCACACTCCTCCTTGTCCTCATCTTCGGGATGTACCTCTACTTCTCAAAGTAGGTTCATGTAACCAGTGGTGGAAGAAGTACACAAATCCTTATCTTAACCTCCTGAGACCTGGACTTTGATTTTGTGTGCGTGTTTAATTTCTCCTTGCTATATGGAAGTAGGAGCACCTGGTAACTATGGAAGCTAAGCAATGTCTTTGGACAGGAAGTAGTTTGTGGTTTATGTTGTAACATTGTAACATTGTAAAATTAAAAATGTTGCATTTAATGTTTACAACATTAAATGTAACATTTTGAAATTACCTCCTATTGAATAGAACAAGAAAGTCACCAGTGTATATAAAGCAGTTTATCTCAATGTAAGAACCTTGCAATGCAACAGTGCAAAGACAATAGTGCAAACAGTGTAACATATAAATGCCAATTAGTGCAACTGTCTTACCCCATCAGAACCCAAAATATAAGGTTGTTTGTAAACAATAAAGTTGTAAACAAAAATAAATAAAATCAAATATAATAAATCAAATTAAATTAAAATATACTCACGTCAACCAAAACAATTAATTGGAAATGATGTAAAATGTATGAAAACAGGAAGTGTAATACTGTTGGTGATTAAAAAAACAAAACACTTTGAAGAAATACACTTTGATGGATACAGTCCAGAGCTTCTGTGACTCTTCTGCCTTCCCACAATGAGACAAGTTTACATTCCTAGTTTTCCAGTCTGTCACTAAAATGTCTCACCTAATCACCAGTGTGAAACGCTGCGACACAGTTGCATTCACTTTGCACGCACAAGAACACATCACATTTCATATAACGTACATGAGATTTGCATTGGGTTTTTCAGGTTGACCATCTCAAGGAGATGAGCGGTTAAAGTTATGCCGACCGAGATATAGATATGGGGTACAACAGTGAACCCATGTTTTCTGGCAGGTTGCTGAGCATCTTCTTCTTCTTCAACATCATTGTCAGCCATGGCCAGGTATATCTGAGCCACTGTCTTGCGAAACTCTGAAACGAGATCAGTGAAGTGCATCACCATCTTTATTATCCACTTCTTGGTTCAGACTCTCAGTCAGCCAAAACTTATCATCGTATCTGCCAAGCCAACCCTGCCCATCTTTGAGTTGTACTCTACACTTGGTTGCGTAACAGTCACATATTCTTTGTCTTTCTTTGACCACCACTGGCAGGTGTCATCTGGCTGTTCAGCATGAACAGTGGAAAGCATCACAGTTGGTCTGTTGTCAAACCACTTCAGCACACACACTTTCCTGTCCTTCCTGGGAAGTAATGCAGAGGCACCTCTTCCAAGCTGTTTCGTGGTCTTATCACTTGGTTGCTTTTGCAGTGTCTCAGTGACCCAGTTCTTTATAACTGTACCGGTCAGGTGCACCTGCTTCTCCAACATGTGATCCACAACTTTCATGGTTGTGAAGAAGTGATCACAGTATACCTTTGCACCAGGATGCAGTGTTTCTACCAGATGTGCGACAACCAAGGCTTCCGAACCCAGTTCCGCGCGTGCACCTTGATACACTTTTTAAAATGTAAATATATAAATATCAAAAATATAAATATAAATGTAAAAATAAAATAAAACATGAATGACAAAAAAAAGATAATCACCTGGTGCGTCATCATTTGGTTCAATATCATCACCGTCAGACGAATCCTCCAGGTCGGAGTTGTCTCCTATGATTGCATTCAGCAACTTTTCAGCTCTTCACAAAGATAGCTGAGGCCCTGAGACACAGATGTAGGTTTTTGTAGGCAAGAAAATCAGAATTAAAACAATTTTGAAAAGAAAACAATGTTCTAAGCCCCTAAGAACTAAATAGATCTAAAGATGACGTCTGAGTGACGTGATGTGAACAGTTGAACACATCTTTTCAAGTGTGGTAATTTAGCTCAGATAGAGAAGGCTGGATACTAATGCAACTATGTGTCTCTGTTATTTTAATTTTATTTATTACACATACATTTCTAGAACTTCCTTTTAACTTTGATAACATGTAGTACTTTGCATAGAACACAGACAAAATGACAACAGTAGAACAACAAAATACTTAAAAACTCAATGGGGCTGAACACTTTTGCAAGCCACTGTATTTAAATGTATTAAAAATGCACCTTACCTGTATTGACAGTATATGAGAGTATATGAGAATGTTGAGTTATTGTTGAATGTATCTCTAATGGTTATGTCAGAGGCATTAGTGGACTTATTCCAGTACTCATTGCTGCTCTTTACAGCTGGTTGGCTTTAACTTATAAAATCTATAATTTTTTATTAAAGATATAATCCGTAATTTTTTTCATGTTTAAAACTAAAATTTGTTTTAGTATCATATCAATCATCCTCACAATGATGATTCAACACAGTCCAGATTCATTACTCTGCATTTCCCTTTATGCCGGGTGGAAATATATATATAACATTATAACAATATAAATAACATTTCTATTAATAAGCCCAACTATTCCTGGGATTAAGAATGTTGTTCACCACAATAAGGACTGTTATTGTCTGATGATATCACTGATGATTTCAAACCACGCTGTGTAAAGTCATTATCCTAGGTTTGTCCGCTGCTTTTCACAAAAGCTTTTCTTCCCTCTGTTTAGGGTCCAGGGAAAGCCTCTACGGCTCCCCATGACCAATGCTCTGCCATATGACCACATACCTGGAGAATCCACCTTTGACAATTCTGTTTATGAGACGACGGTAAATGTCACATATGCTACACTGTGTGTGTGTGTGTGTGTGTGTGTGTGTATGTATTTATGCATGTGTGTGGGTGGTGTTAGTTCCCTACAAATAGAATTACATTCAGTGTGAGAAAAGAGTTGAAGTTTGGAGATTGAGACACTTTTCCCTAATGATCAATATGCAATATGCATCCAAACAATGGAATGGGCAAAACCCAAGCATGTGACAATGTACGAAGCAGGACATCAACCTCTAGGAGACTCTGGTAGTCAGAAACGTTCCAAATACTGTTCACTTTAGGCAGTGCCGTCCATTTTGGCATCATTGAAAACTAGGCTACTCCAAGAAAGCAGTTTTAGGCTGAAGGATGTAATGAACTCTAAAGGATGAGTGTTAAAGGAATAGTTCACGCATAAATGAAAATGTAGTCATTATCTACTCGCCCCCATGTCAGTAGATGCTCTGGTGAGGTTTGTATGTCCATATAACACAGGCTAGCAAAGTTCCATCTCAACCTTTTCTCAACCAATTGAAGTGAACGGTGACGGGCTCTTTAGAGTTGCAAAAAGGTAAAAAAATTTAACATAAAATTACTCCAAACTGCATGTGCAGCATAATCCAAAAGACCTATATTTACATCAGTATTTAGCCAAGTCTTCACAAATAGTGTTGTTTTCAAAAGGGTTCACACGTTCGTTCACACAAGCCTACCCCGTTTCTCTGTTTTAGACCTGCAGGACAGAATGATGCATGCTCAGTAGATACGTTTAATTTTCTACTATGGTTATTTGTTTTTTGCCAGAAAATTAAACTTACTCTACTGAGCGCGCACTATTAGGTGTAGGGTCATGTGAACATGCAACGTGTTGGGTGTACATGTTCACATGACCCTACACCGAATAGGTGCGTCATTTAAAGTGGCAATCTCGAAGATCTCCCGTTTCGTTGTCTTTGGCGAAAAGCAGTAATTGCAGGTGTGTAATTGGACCTCACTTCAAAGGGAAAATGCGTCACTAATGCTAATTTGAATACATGGAGGGGAAGTCACCACAGACACCCGGTTCTTAATACTCATAATACTACAAATACAAGAGCTTTCATCAGTGGGCCATAGACTCAATCACCATTGTGTTACCTCATTCAGCGATAGATAGTGACTTAACAGATATTTATTTAAATGAAAATCTTCAGAGATCTTTGAGATTGCCACTTTAATGCCCATTTTTTGGAATTCCAAACAGCCCATCATCGTTCATCGTTTGTTTGGAAGAAAGCTGAGATGGAACTTTGCTCGCTCGCTCGCTGTGCGTTATATGGACATGCAAACTTCACTGGAGCATCGACTTGTCATGTGGGTGAACTATTCCTTTAACCAGGCTAAACAGAATAGGGGAAGAAAAGCCATTTTATTGGCTTTTGAGCCTTCTTTGATCTTGTTCTCTCTCTATAAGGAATATGTTGCTGCATAATTTCCGTTGATTATGTTTTTCTGTCTGTTTTTTAACATTTTTTCTTCTTCCTCCATGTATGCACTCCTGAAGAACAATGAGGTGAAATAGCTTAACACTGAGTCTCCATTCTCTGTCCTTCAAAATTTTGCTTCTTTCACTTCTGTATTAGAAGACTTGCAGTTATGGCAACATGAGATTAGCGTCTCCCATAAATTTGCATATCCCTGCTGCTGCTGCACGTCACTGTACCTTGCACTTCTGAAAACTGCCACCAGTGGGCAGTGATTAACAATACTTCCAACATTTCTTTGATCTTCTATATCAGCCTCTTTCCATTTACCAGTTCTAATGCAATTCAAAATGATAATAAAACTTTGTCAATTTTAGGTCAGAGTGCATTTTCATTAGATAGTTAAACATCTACAATAACTGGCCTCTTAAATTTGTTTGTATGTTGGATAGAGAGAGCTCTGTGACATGTTGTGCAAATTCTCCTCTTCGCAGGACACGAGAGAATATGAGGTTTCAATTTGAAAGTACCACTGTGTATGTTCCAGCATGGACCAATAGGACACCTATTGGCCTTTTGAACAGTCGTCGCACTCATCCCTCTGGTGACTCCTTTGGATTGCTGCTGTCTCCACCCCTGCTCTCTGTCACCTAAACATAAGCTCCCCTTATTACCCACTGAGGACTACTACACGCCACCTCTGGAATGGCTAGGCCACTGGATTATTTTTCTAGCCCTTCAACAGCAATGGTCTAGCAGCGATTTGTACAGTTTTTATCCTGCGCTCGTATCCTGAAGACTTTCCTTACAACCTAATATCTCTGAAAGCAGAGGGAATCAATACCGAGCTTGAACCAATAAGTGCATATAACCACAGATGTTTTTGTGTTATGTATGTTATACATTATACGTCTTCTGCCACCATTTACAAAACAATGTTTGGGTATTTATGGGACTTTGGGATATATAAGAGTAGGGTTAGAAATGAAACTCCACACTGTGGGAAACTCAAGCATTTGGTATTCAGACCTCTCAAAATGGATTAACGAAGTTAATTTTGCTGTATCCCCTTAAGAAAGCAGAATGTGCCTTAAAAAGGCCCTTGAGAAGCAACGTTAACTTAAACAGTATATTCAAGAAAGATAATATTTATTTCATATGTACAGTATTAAATGCGAGACAACATTTTGATTTCTGTCCAAAGGGTTTTTGTTAACATCAATTACAGGTTACATTACAAATACAGTTCAAACTCTTTTTTAGAGACATTCTGTGTGTTTCCTTTCTATGAAAGACAAGGAAAATGCAAACAAAGATGAGCTGTTGTTCATATTGCCATTGCCTGTTTGGAGATTTTGTTTAAATTTAGACCGTTATTGTCGTTTAACATTTATTGCCATATGAGAATATGTATACATGCAAGCTGGTGTAATGGCAATGATGATAATTAACCTATTTTTGATTCATTGTACATAGTGTATTGATTAAGCAACTTCACAAACATCTTCAATAAAAGTTATTCAGAAAAAAGGTGATTTCTGCCTCATTTGTCTAACTGGTACCCATTTATAGTGAGTATCCATTGGTGAATGTTTTGTGTTCATTAGCCTGTGTGTGTGTGTGTGCACGTGTGCGTGTGTATGAGAGAAAGAGAGTCAATTTATTATGGAGGCAAATGGTAGGACCTGTGCCTAATGACTAGATTCTCAGCAACACCCAGAAACATCCAAGTTCTTGCAATTAATTTCCGTTACCCCATTACTGAAGACGCATCTGTAACTCACCAAAGTGATGACATCAAATGACGTAATGTGACAGCCCTATGGTATAAACCATGTTGCTGCTGCTTATGTTTATCAATATAAAACTTAGGGTAAAGCATTCATTAAAGACAGGCCTGTTCAAACAAAAGAATATTCCTGTGGGCCAGCATCTGCTTAAGACATACCTTGTCTTGTGCATAGCCTATGGGCTATAGCACAGTTTGTAGCCTGCTCTGGTAAAAAGCCAGTGAAATCTTTAAATTTCAAAAATAATTGATGGTAATGACATACATTTTAAAATATTGGTTATTAGTTGTGAGCGTGGAAATGCTGGCCTCTATCTACTTAATATCACCACAGTTAATTGTGTAAAACCACAGGTGCATTGTTCTCCACTCTTATGTTTTCTTAATTTCTTACAATAATCGCAAGATAATATTTAATATTAACATAATGCAAACGTTTCTAATGCATACACAGAGAAAACTTAAAAGGTAATTTTAGTTCTCAATCCGTTTAGGCAAAACTACAGGTGGTTGCTTCCCCCTGCTGACAAGGGGTCAAAATTCAATCAACTTTTGTACTAAGGGAGGCATGAACCTGACTTTGATTCTGATTCTGATTCTGTTTATGTTTAGACAGGGCCGAACTCCGGATTCCTCATCCGTCCTGGTGCGGAGCTACGCGCTTTGCACGTATAGAAGACGGACACGTTTTTTGTTTTAACTAATTAAATGAAGAACGTACAACAATATAAACCCGAACCGTCCTGACCCCGAATGCGCATGCGCGTCCGGCTGTTCGCGGTTGCGCCAAACTCGGAGAGGATGTTGCTGGTCGCCCAGTGTTGATGCACAGGGCTTTTCCACAACAATAACAGCGACCAATTCGCACCTCTAGACAACCTTATTTGCGGACTACATCTTCCAAACGCGTTCGGTAACCGTGCATTGGACCAACCGCGCCGAGTTTGCTGCCATATTTCTCTGCTAGATCTTGTTGTTGATCATGGGAGCGGACGGGTTTGCAGATTTACAAGCCTCCTTTTTGCAGGAGCAGAAACAAGAATCATGGCTGGCCAGCTAGGCCGCGGATGAATTTTGTTGCTAGCAGTAGTTGTTTGGCATCAATTATTGCATGCATTGTCGACACTAGTACGCGGGGAGCGGTGCTAGGGGAGTTGTCCCTTCGATTAAACATTTACTGTTTGGTCTTAAATGCTGGAAAAGTTAAGTAACTGTTAAGCGAAGCTCGGCAACCTTGACTGGGTTGACGTCTTGCATTTACGTCGTTAGCCGGGCTAACGTTAGCTTAGCTTAGCTTAGCTTACCGCTGGGGGAGGCTAGTCGTCATCTGTGAGGGCAGAAATCGTCCCTAAAAAGGAAATAAATACCCCAGGATCTACCGTTGTTATCGTCGTGTGCTTTGGTTTAGTCGTTTTGCACCGCTATCTCGTTTTTGCAACATCGACTCCTGGATGAATGTGGGACAAAATGGAGACCCCGACGATTGTGTACGACTTGGATACCTCTGGGGGCTTAATGGAGGTGAGGCTCGTAGGCCTTTAACGAAGCTACTGCTCATGTTTCTGTTCCTGATGCCCATATTAAGACATATTATCTGCAAGGCAACTATCAGGACGCTATACAACGTTAGTAGTTTAGGCTCCGTCGAGGCCGCACGGAAGCACGAACAAGCATTTGTGTATGTGTGTGTGTGTATGCGATCCCGTATTTACAGACGTGACAGCTACGTAATAATGTGTCTTTTTTTCCCCCAGCAAATACAAACGTTGCTGGCGCCCCCGAAGTCGGAGGAAGTGGACAAGAGGAGCCGGAAGCTGGTGCGGGACGTTAGGAGGAGCGGCAGGGCCACCAACCACGACACCTGCGACAGCTGCCGGGAGGGAGGAGACCTGCTCTGCTGCGATCACTGTCCGGCGGCCTTCCACCTCCAGTGCTGGTACGGAAAACACAATGTTATTACAGGGCGAAAAAAGAAGAAGGGGTCTGGTTCCGCTTTGGTGGGGATTTTTAAGAGAAGACGCTGCTTTGGTGGGATTTTTAGCCGGAAGTGGAGCCTCTCTACTTCCGGCTATTTCCGTCTTCTCTTAAAAATCCCCACCAAAGCGGAACCAGATCCCTTCTTTTTTCGGGATCTTTTTGAGTTCTAGTGGAGAGGCTCCACTTCCGGCTACTTCCGTCTTCTCTTAAAAATCCCCACCAAAGCGGAACCAGATCCCTTTTTCTTTTTCTGACTGGGAGTAAACGAGTGTCTCACGTTCGGTCCCGTTTTGTTTCCCTGCTAGGTGCTTATTTGATTTAGCCAAATTGCGTAATGTTTAAGGTCTTGACAGCGCTGTGAGGAATAGACACGTCTTTAACTGAGTAAAAACACTTGTTTTTAGTATGGTTGGCTGTACGATGTCGGCAATGCATTTTCATGATGGTTTTTACAAAGATTAGCTGCTGTGTTGTCTATGGCTGCCGTGTTACACGAATATTCATGTGCATTTTAATTTTAGACAAGTTATGTGAATGTGCGAGATGATTTCCCGCCCTGCGCGTTTGGTTCCGCCTTGGCGGACAAGGGCTTCCGTGGGCTGAATGGCGTGTGAGCCATCTTGATATTTAAACTCTATAACATCTTTGATATGGGTGTTGCGCTAAAAACCTTACAAAAGCTGAAGCTCACATCGTGACACGCCGCTGCACCGCTGGGTGCAAAGTAAAACACACGTTATGTGTCTCTTTTTACCTAAGATACGTGAGCTTTGTAAAACCGCTTTATAGCGGCGCCGAGTAACTAAACTCGGTGAACTAACAGGTTAAACTAAAGTGATCATTATGTTATGAAGTGATCATAATGTAATCAAGTCAATTGAATATACACTCGGTTGTGCCCCGTTATGTCAACATTGCGTCTCGTCTCCAATGGCGGTGAGGCTTCACCAAAATAAAATTGGTATTTAAACAATTATTTGGACACAAGCAATGGACGACGACAAAAACGTGTTAGCCTTAGACGGCCCGGGTTTATTGTCGTCTTTTTGAAATTGGTTAAAATGTGCAGCGGGATGCGTTGCAGGCGGTCCTCCCCTCCTCTGGGCTGCAGACTGTGCAGCGTCTCGGCGCTCAGAGACCCGCAGGCTGCTAGAAATGGAGTCCAGAGCTGCTGCTCCTCCGTGCCTCTGTTTACAATATGGCGACCTCCCTGAACATTTTTTTTGTTCTAGTCCAGCGCCATCTTAACAACCTTTAAAAAAACCCAGTTTTTGATTGTGATTGTGCATAACTGCTGCAGAAGAAACGTTTTGTACATTTTTGAGTTGTAGATGATGTATACGTTGTTTATTGTACGCTTATTCCACCAAGCCGCCGTGCAGCGTCTCTGAACACAGCGGATGTGTCTGCCTGATTATTTTGGTCGTGACATTTGGAAGAGTTGAGTTCAGGCTGTAGTTTAGATGCTAACACAAACACCAAACATTCAAATCTCTCGAATGTGCACAGTTTGTTAGGCTTCATAGTCTCCATAAATTCATTATCACATATTACAACATATTAGGGTACAGATGTAAATACCCCTAGTTTCCAGCCCCACATGCTTGATGGTTCAAATGACCTGCTTTATGTCTTTTTGCTTCTGTTCTGCAAGTATGTTTTTCTAAAAACAGACAGAAATAACGACTGGAGTAAGTCTTTAATATATTAAACATGGCAGCTTTTTCTTAATCTTTGCATGGGACTGAGAGAGCTGTTAAATGTGGGTTTAACTTATCCATTAAGGGAATGCTTCAGTGGACCCAACCAAGTGTCTTGTGCCTGCTCTACCATAGATGGATTTATCCCTTTCCACACTGAAACACATCACATGCTTTGGTCTGGAATGCTTACGTGTTAGGAATTTGATTGGAGTGAATATCTTAATTTTGGTCAATGATCAATGTGACACGAAGATGACTACAACATAGATTTCAGACACAAGTAGCCTAGTTTTTCATCAGATACTTCATAACAGTTGCATCTCTTTTCCAACAGATGGATTTGCATGCCCCAGCTTTTGTAATGTGGTGTAGCTTGGATTAATATTTAGTTAACATATGTTTTACATATGTGTGATGTGCTTTGATTAATGCAGGCATTTTCCTTGATGTAATGCCATTCTATTATATGTCCACTAGATGGAGGCAGAGCATGTTTAGGTGTAAAAGGATATGGTATAGATGCTCTGTGATTTTTGATTAATTTAAAAATACAATAATGCTTTTGGAGCAGTGGTGGGTCCCTGTCTCACAATGTTTCATATGTAGTTACTGGTATGATGTTGGATAGAGCTATCAATTTTAAAATCTTTAGTAACTGCTATATGTTGTATGTAACATACAGATCTTGCTAATTAACAGTTGGTATGTTTTTTTTCTCCTTCACAGCAACCCGCCTCTAAGTGAAGAAATGCTTCCCCCTGGGGAATGGATGTGTCATCGATGTAACGTTCGAAAAAAGGTGAGTGGAAAACGTGTTTTTAAACATGTTCTCCCTCGAAAATGTCACGGCCAACCTGTTGCCAAACAGTTAGCTGTAATTAACTGTAACTAACTATGCTATTTTTTATCATTGTTATTATGTTATGTTTTGTATTATGTATACAATTATTGGCATGGCATGGGCGATGTGGACAAAATATCATATCATGACTTTATTTGGCATTTATTGTCTTGTATTGCCACCCTTACTGGCAATGGTTTTATTATACTTGTGACAACAAGCGTTGTCGTCATCGACTGGAGTAAAATGTAAGCCGACTGTAGAACGTTTAGGTCTCTCAGCCACGATCATGAGAGGGTCTGTGTGCATGAGAACACCTCTCAGCTGTACTATGTCCCAGTCGGTGTGCGAGTGTGTGTAAGAGCACAAAGACGGGCACAGAAAAGGTAGAAAGCGATAAGATCAATCTGGAAAGGGGGAGGGATTATGGAAATAAGTAGTTTAGTGTGATTGGTCTACAAAACCTGCAAACAGGTTTTACCAGTGATGTCAGGAACAGCGCCGAAATTCAGAATTTAAATACTGAAAACCAATGCTGATCATGGATTTGACACTTCCTCAGTATTTATTCCATACTTTCATGCACAGATAACATGCATGATGGAGGAAAATGTGTTTTTCACTGGATGTGCCCTTCAAGTATTTAAAATATGAGTGAAAGAACCATTCAAGCAAAAGTACTTTTTCAAACATATTTTAATAAATACCACACCTGTTTCAAAAGGCTGGGTATCCTGTAATGCAGATCAACTAGTCTTCTGAAACCCTTATTTATGACAGTTTTTGTAGGAGACATCCTTGGCCAGGTAAAATGTCACATCCTCTGTTACCTCTTTCCAGCGCTGGTCTTGTCATATGGAGCGTCTTTCTCAAATGCCATGATCAGCAGTGTTTGTTTAGGCTTTGTTCCCCTTTTTTCCCCTGTACTTTCTTTTCAGGTGATTAAAAAGGTTTGTTGTATTGCCATCCAATGTACGAACCTTATCTCTGCAAACTTTGAGATTGATTGTGCTTTGAGTTCTGTTGGATTTGGCAAATCTCAACCAGTTCCATGTTACTGAACTGGAACTTTTT
This sequence comes from Polymixia japonica, assembly GCA_900302305.1. Classification (NCBI taxonomy): domain Eukaryota; kingdom Metazoa; phylum Chordata; class Actinopteri; order Polymixiiformes; family Polymixiidae; genus Polymixia; species Polymixia japonica. The sequence goes on along the minus strand of OMKK01041559.1, from coordinate 9,177 downwards.
CCAAACCAACTCTTTGTCTCTGTCAGCCATGTATGTTTTGAAGTTAGAGGGGACAGGAAAAGAATGTCAATCAAGTAAATGGGTATCCAATCCAGTATTATGTTTTTAAAGGTACCTCCTATCAAGTATGCTGATATTGGTTTATTAGTGTGTCTGTTAGTGATTTTGTGGGAGGGGCTAGTAAAACAGAGTGTGATTTGAGGTTGGCCTGGACAATGGTAGAAGCTACAGTTAGAAAGCAAGTCTGTAAGGTGTGTGTGTGTGTGTGTGGCACAATACTTCTGATCTCTGTAAAGGCAGATCGTGGACACATTTTTATTGTTCACAATCTAAGATCGTCATATCGCATATCCATAGTTATATTGTAATGTAGCCCTTTGAGCATAACACATAGCACAACATAAAAATTAATTGACAAGGATTACACGTGTTCTCTGATTCTCTTTTTCTCTGTCCCTCTACCTCAGAAACGAGAACAGAAATCAGAGCAGACCAATGGCCTAACGGATAGGTCCCTGTCCAAGCGGTCAACATCTCCAGCCGTGGAGTTGGAGCTTAATGCAGGTCCCCTGCGACTGGATGGCCTCCCCCCAGGGGCCGGGGCCGCAGGACCTGGTCTTAGAGTGGCCCAGGTCCGCCTCTTAGACCGCAGGGCCAGCAGCAGACCAAGCAGCCGGCCTGGCACGCCAACATCAAACACTTCCTCCACCCCGACCCCGTCGGAGGAGCAGAACGACGGGGAGGAGGAGACGGCAGAGGCTGAGGAGGAAGCTCAGGGTTCAGAGCTCGAAGGCTCCACCCTTTCCACCCCTGCGCCGCGCCTACTCAAGAGACCGTTTCAGCTGCTTATAGCTGCAGCTATGGAGAGAAACCCCACTCAGTTCCAGTTGCCCAACGAGCTCACCTGTACCACCGCACTGCCAGGTTAGTGGCACTGTCTGCCTAAATGTAGCCTGGGAAATATGTAGTGTTTTATAGAATCCAGGATTCAACTTTAGTGGTGAAATTGCATGTTGCTCAATGGTAAAGTCATGCTTTAGGTTTTGATCCAACCTCGCGTGCTTCTCCAGGCACTAGTAAACGAAGGAAAAAAGAGGAACTGCTGGGGAAGCCGTTTAGGAGGCCTCAGCACGAGTTAGACCCCAACGGCCTGGTCCCACTACCAGTCAAAGTCTGCTTCTCTTGCAGCAGGTTAGTACTTTTAAACACATTTGAGGTAAAGATTAGGTAAATCTTTTATGATTTTTACATATCAACTGACTACTTGTTCTTTGATTTCCTCTTCCAGGAGTTGCAGGATGGCCCCATTGGTCCAGTGTGACTATTGTCCCCTTCTCTTTCATATGGACTGTTTGGACCCCCCACTCACCGCCTTACCTGCCGGCAAATGGATGTGCCCCAATCACGTTGAGCACTTGGTGGTAAGAGACATGGTCTGGTTCACCATGTTTTCTATTAAAACCGTCTCCTTTCAGTATCCAGAGTGAATACTCTGATACTCCGATACAGTCTGAGACCAGGCAGAGCTCAACGTTAACATTGATTTTTTTTCATTGGCCAGTGGCTCAAAAATCAGCTGTAATGATGTCATCAATGTCAACCCGAGTAAATCCCTGCTTCCAGGAAACAAGGAATCCCCTCTTCCCTTTCTCCTCATAGTTCACTATCGACCTCGCCACCACCACTTCCATTTTCCTCCTGAGTGACATTAGTCACAAGTGACAGCGACCCTGTGGTGGTATCTGGCGTGTGTCAACAGCAGACATGAATGCAGTTTCTTAAAATAAAGATCCACTGGCCTGTTCAGTACAGCGAGCTGCTTAATTTACTGTCCCAAGCTTTTTAATGTCCCCAGGAAATCGTTATTGTTGAGCCCCGCAAGGGCATAGAATTATCTGTCCTTTACAAGCACTGCATTCTGAATACTGTGTTAACTACAAGCTGACCTGCTGTCCCCCCTGTTGTCCAGCTGAATCAGAGGAGCTTGAGCCTATCCAGCCGCTGTCAACTCTTTGACCAGTTCCAGGACAGGATGTCCCAGCATGCAGTCAAGGTGGACTTCCTGCGCCGCGTCCATAGACAAAACATGCCCAACCGACGGACTACCCACCAGCACAAGAAGACTATCAAGGTAGACTGGCGACCTCAGTGTGAAAGTGTAGAATTCCTATATGCAAAAAAAAAAAAAATCTGTTACAGATTCGAACAACATTTAAACGTTACACAATTATTCTAAGAAACACTCTTTCTTACTAAGGTGCCAGATGCCATCAAGTCCCAGTACAAGAATCCTCCCCCTATGCTGGCTCTTGCAGGGGTCTGCCAGTCTGAACTGATCTGTAGTGGTGCTCCAGACCACCAGCCCCCCAAGCACTTCACCACAGAAGCAGAGCAGCAGGAGGTACGCAGACAAAACAAGATAACGGGGCTGCGTGGCTCAGGGGGTAGAGCGGGTTGTCCGGTAACCAGAAGGTTCCTGGTTCGACCCCTGGCTCCTCCAGAGAGCGTGTCGAAGTGTCCTTGAGCAAGACACTGAACCCCCTGGCACCTTGCAGCCTCTGTCATCAGTGTATAAATGGGTGAATGTGAGGCATATGTTGTAAAGTGCTTTGAGTGGTCAGTAGACAAGAAAAGCTCTATGTAAATGCAGTCAATTACAATTAGTCAAATTTGTCAAATCATACTATAATGTAACTCCTAGCTCAGAAAAATCATTGCCAGAATAAATGTCTGCTGCTTGTTTGATGTAAAACATGGTTTTACTGTGTTTACAGTGGCTTCAAGATGTCATCGCGCTTCAGTGCAGCATCATGCGTCACATATCCATCAAGAAAAAGGCTTCACCTCCAACCTCAACATCAGTATCATCAGTGGAGTGGGATTCTGAGAAGAAAGCTGATGTTAAATCCTGTTTAACATCGGAAGATGTCAAAACTGTGGCCTCTTCAGAAAGGACTCCCTCCCCAGGCCCCTGTTCTAAACCAAGCAGTATACCTGATGACCCCCATGGGGTCACAGTACCTACTGCAGACCTGGATAGTTGTAAATGCATTATGACACCCTGTAAGAATTGTAGGAAGCCCAATGGGCCCATAGCAGAAGTGTGGCAGCCTCCCAAAGCCAATGGACCCTTAGACTATAACATTGCCTCAGACTCGTACGGGCAGACAGAGCTCCAGATCAGACTGAAGCCTAAGACGACTCCTCAACACTCAGCCTCCAACCCTGCCTCTACCGTCTCCCCTGGGCTGGCTAACCACATAGGTGGAGACATTGTTAAAAGAGAGAGCGAGAGCACTGTGGAGGTCTGTGACCAAAAAGATTATCCTACTCCCCCAACAATATGCTCCAATGTGGGCCAGCAGAACCACAGAACCCAGGCGGAGCTCCAGACTCCGGAGTGCATGAGCAGAGATGAAAAATTCTCCTCCACCACCAGCAGTGCCCACACAGCTACCCCACCTAAAGTCATCCAGGACCTTGCTACAGCCAAGTTGGGATCATCATCACCAACTCCAGCAGGTAAGGGGTTCTGTATATCCACAAAGAACCCCCCGGAACTCTCCAAATGCTGGCAACTGTTTAGTTGCGTCCACAGGTTCAGTTGGATGAGGATCTTACCAGGACTGCAACAATAACTGCATGATCAGAATATATAGGAGGTGTACCACCAGGTTGGAGCACTTTTTTTCCATTAATCAATGAGTCAAATATATGTCTGTTTGTCTGTTGTATTCCGACAAACTTTTGCACTATCATTGTCATTGGACAGTTCTAATATTTTGGACAGATTTAGGCTTTAAATCCGGTTGCACATTGTAAATGATTTGCACACACGGTTATAAACAAAAATGAATGTTGTGCATAAATGTGCAACAGTAAATTTCAGTGGACCTGTACACATATGTCTTTACCCCAAAGCTCCAGTTATAGCATTGTCTGAATGTTTGACTGACAGAATGGGCATTTTAGAGCTGAATCCTGGTCACAAAATTATATAATCAGAATAAGGCCCATGTTGGCTCTGCTGTTAATTTATTTATTTGGTTTGACATATCTTAGCTGCAGTTGGCATCACAGCCTCATAATTAGGGATATCGTATCGTAATTGGGGAACGGTACTCTTATCGTTAACGAAACAAATTAAGAACAGAATTAACATTATTATGTTATCAAATTCTTGTATAAAAATTAAAAGCTCCACCTTCAGTAGATGTTAAGTAAATGTAAGTACATTGTGCTCCTCTTTCACACTTCACTTTTAAGTAAAAAAAAAAATGAATGCAGGACTTTTTCTTTGACAGTATTTTTACTGTGCAGTATTAATAGTTTTACTTAAAACATTTTTGAGTACTTCTAATACCAACATTCAGTTACAGAAAGGGTGAAAATAAAGCAAGACAGTTTGCCTGCAGCCCCCAAATCACTAAATCCACCCCTCCTCTGAGCGCTCTGAAACTGAATTTCATCATCTGAATTTCAGATGATGCTCTGACCATTTCAGATTGAATTTATGAATGCACCCATAGCTAAACAATCAGATTGCTAATGGTTACTTTTAATCATTCATCCATGTTAACTCCGTGTGTGGGCTCTAGGCTGCTAGCATACATAACATACCTGACGGGGCAAGGAGAGATGAACTACGAGCTAGGTCGTAAAACTGCATTTCTCCACCTCTATGTGATGCACTTTCGCTAGATGTTCAGACAGATTGTGCGTGTTTCCGCCCTTACATGCAAAAGACTTGTGGCAACAAGCATTGTTGTAGCAGTGTAACCACATTTTGAATGTTTAATTCTCTCCGCCATTGTCACTAAGAGCAGGGTCTCTCTCTCTGTGTGTGTGTGTGTGTGTGCGTGCGTGCGTGCGTGTGCGTGCTGCATGGTGTTGCACGGTGTTGCAGTGTGTGAGAGAGAGCTGCTCCCGCCCCTCGCACACAGACTCGGGGAGAGAGAGAGAGACAGAGATCTCTTCTGGATTGGGAATAACGAAAATGCATCATAGACGAATGTCTTAATCTTATTGCAAATTAGAAACAGAGTTGGTGAGATAAAATGTGCAAGATAATGTTTATGTAGCAATAATAAACAGGAAATCTATTTTCTTAATCTCTCCAGTACAGACAGCAGAACCGATAACGTCGGAGCTTATCAATACTACGGTCTTTAATAATTTAGCCTTGGGGCCCCTTTAATACAGAGTTTCGGTACCCATCCCTACTCATAATTCAGGTTAATACCTAACGCACAAAACCCTAATATAACTATCATTTTAATGTAGCCAGTTTACTCAAAGCATGATTGAAAATAACCATAAAACATTAAATCAAAGGATAATACAGGCGACTGCTACACCTCCCCCACTGAGATAACATGTGTAGCCTCATAAATTAAACAATGACAAAACCAGTATGATTAAAATATACTGCAGGGAGGAAACATGTAACAACATATTAGAATCAAAGTATATCAAACTGAGTATGGCTTGTGGTACATTACAGCAGTAGTGCAAATGAAATGGAACAAGGGTTCAGGGCTTTGCATTTCAAGAAAATATGACCACCTGTCGTTGGTATAATGCTTAAACGTTTGCTTCTTATAATGCATCATAGGAGTCGTGATACATGTTATACGTACACCATATGAAAATGTTAGATGCAGCACCTCATAGCTTTACAGACGTCTTGTTGCATGGTCTCCAGTTCCAAAGACTTCATGTCCACAGTAATCATTACTGTGGAGCATCATGGTCCATGCTGCCTCCCTCTTTTGTAGGATTTAAATATAGGAATTTCCCCACAAAAGGATACTTGATACCTTTCACAATTTGAGTACATTTCCACTACAATGCTGATACTTGTTGTTTAATTGGGTGCGATAAGGTTGGTTGATGTGATTGTCAGTAGAAGAACATGCAGAGAATTGGGATGATCCCATAACGGACTAGACTGAAGGAACAAAGGGAATGAGAGAATTTCAGGCTTAGGCAAAATAAAATACAGTTACATTACGTCTTTGGCAGCAAACACTAATACTATAAGATGACAATTCAAATTCAGAACTGCTATTGCAAATCAAAAAAAGGGATCCCGCAACCAGTAAAAAGTCCTTAGGATTAATCTCACTGCAAAGTAGGACTGGCTGACACCTATAAAAATAACATCACAACATTGTCATGTGAAATAATCATAACAATACAATACTATCACAACCTTGTATTCGTCCAGTCACCCAACCTGCTACCTTGGCAGTCATGCAGGGCATGGACAGGATGTTTTTGACAATAGGCACCAACGTTGCAAGATGCGTGCTTTTTCTATCCTGCCTATGATTGCATACTATAAATGTATTTAATTTACAAGTTATTGGAAAGGAATGCATTATTTGTCTCTCCTTTAGCTCTTTATTATGTCTTCTTCTACACACAAAGCTCACTGTGCAGCACCAGCAGGCACAAGCAAAGTAGATCCCGCTCCTACCATGATAGCTGTCAATCATCTCTGATATCTGATACTGTTGTCATGTCCCCCAGCCCTACTGCAAACAAAACACAAATCCTTCCACTTAACAGGTATCATATCTTGTCTGCAGGGTTTTCCTCAACAGATTCAAAGGCAAATCCTGGGGCCATAGACTCCCTGTTCCCCATTGCTCTCTCATCTATAGCTGACCTGTCCAGCCGCATAAAAGCTACAATGGAAGATGACGGGGGTCAGTATGCAGACAGTTTACTTTTAGTAAAGTATTGTATATCAAAGTATGGAGTAATGGCTGTGTACTGTACGTATAATTAGAATCTGTGAAGTACAGTTTGTCAAAGCATCTTACATAGAGCTTTTGTCACATCAGGAAGATGTGCGCTGTAACAGCAGTTTGCATGTATTTACTATCCATGGCCAAACAGTAAGTTTTCAGTCTTTGAGGCCTCCTCTAGTGCAGTGCAGCTCAGCCGTTTCATACCAACACTCAACCAAACTAAGATAATGAGCAACACTGTTTTAATTGTTATTTTCACACCCAAATTCAATTTTGTACATTGTGGCTAATCTTCGTTAGCTAGTAAATGTCATTGATAGAAAGTGGAAGTGAAATCTGCTGTTCATCAGTCCACATACTACTATTAAATAGTTAAATAATTTCCCCTTTTTAATGAAGTCAAAATTTTAAATCCACCTTTTTTTTTATAATTCAAAACTGCAAAGCCTGTATTCAACAAAAGTGTGATCTGAGTGTATTGCTAAACTATTATTATTATTATTATTATAGGAATTGAGCTGGACAAGTTGGATGAAGAGATGGTCAAGCTTCTGGCTTGGCAGAGGATCCAGCAGCTTTTCCCTCCCAAAGTATCCACCACCTCTCTGAGCAGCGACGCCACTCCTCCTCCTCCCTCCGCTGCTTCTAAACGCCAGTTGCCGCACCCCGAGAGTAAGAAGTGTACCTGCTTTTGTTTTTTTGCAAAACATTCCATTGTGCTCTATGATTGTGAGATTGTCTGTCTTAGGTAGAAATTTTAATCAAAAATGCCCTTATAGGCCAGAAGAAGTTGCAGGCCAGAGCGGTCTTCTACCCTCTCACGGGAAAGGGAGACGCCGTCGGCATGTGCTATAGGACGATGCACATAGGATCTGGTAAGAAGAGCTTATTTCATCACTGTGACCCACCTGCTTTCCTCTAACGTTCAAGCCAGACTTTTATTTAGACGCTTGCACAAGGCCTAGTTGCATGAGATCCTGTGAATTGGTAAACCAGTGTTTCCCACAATTTGACAATTTAGTTTGTCTGTGGTGGGGATGAAATGCAAGCTGCTTATTAATAACTTGTGAAGTGTTCTTAATTCCTCTATTCAAATAATGATGGACTATTGTAGTTTCTCCTCTACTTCCTCAATACCATGCCCTGGGTCATTTGAATACCAGCTTAGTGGTTCACAGTACACAAAACAATTGTTACTGCATTGGTTAGTTTCCCAAAGATGGTCAAAATCAAAATAAAAAAGCTCTTAGAACAGTTTTTAATGTTCACTTTTTGCCCTTTGTTATATATTCCATGTGTCCTGGAAAACCTGGAATTTTATAGACCAGTTTTCCAGTCATTGAAAATGATCAAAATGTTGGTTTATCTTCATCTGATATAAAATTAACAGGATTCAACTTTAACTACGTATGAGTGAAGTTAGGGTTACAAATTATCCAGGAAACAGAGTAAAAGTTGTAGCTTTGGCAAGTGTGTATCTCAATAGAATGATCCCGTTTCTTAGCGATGTCATGGGCATCCAAATCACGGTTATATTAAATGAAAAGTGAGTGAGTCAGTTGTAATAGTTTTTTGTAATAGAGTTCATTAATTATGTTGGGTGTAGTTACTTTCTCAAAATCACAACGATCTCATAATCTGGCAGCACGCTAGTAGCTTTATGCTAATGTTTGCTAGTTTAAGATGACTAACTTTAATTTGTACGAGGATGGTCTGACAAATAGGCTATAATTTAAATGCTGGCAACAGAGTCAGAAAGAGGTAATTTGTGATAACCTTATTGTTGCTTTTGGATTACGGTGTGAGTAGGGATGTTATCGATACTACTACTACTCTTATCGATGCTGTTTATCGGTTCGATTGTCTTATTGGTTCTTTTTGATTAATTTGCTAGAAAAAAAGAATTAAGAACAGAATCAACATTGCTTTATGATTCTCTTGTATAACAAAATATTCTTTCTTCAGCAGCAACAGCAGTAATGTTTTAAATAAGTTACTATTATAGACTCTATAATATCTCACTGACAGCCTTGTTGCACTTGTTCACCCTCTGCTCTGTCATCCTCCCTCTAGCTGCTAGCATGAAGGGACTTTGGGTCTGACTGGGACCACTGGTAGAGGGAGGACTGGGACCACTGGTAGAGGGAGGAGGGGTGGACTGGGACCGCTGGTAGAGGGAGGAGGGGTGGACTGGGACCACTGGTAGAGGGAGGAGGGGTGGACTAGGACCACTGGTAGAGGGAGGACTGGGACCACTGGTAGAGGGAGGAGGGGTGGACTGGGACCGCTGGTAGAGGGAGGAGGGGTGGACTGGGACCGCTGGTAGAGGGAGGAGGGGTGGACTGGGTCATGGTGGCTGCAGCCTCAGCCTGACAATCTACAGAAAGTTGCCACATCTTTAAAATACATCCATAGTTAA
>OMKK01041552.1:0-17903 GCA_900302305.1 Polymixia japonica | reverse complement strand
ACGGAAACGCCAGGGTAGCTGTAATATTCTCACAGAATATGTTGATATTGGATAATATACTACCACCTAGTGGATGTTCCTATATTATTTGTGATTGGTTGGTACAAAGCGCGTAAGGGTGTGTCCCAGGCATACAGTCAGTCGGTGGAAGTCAGCCTTCCTCTACACACGTGTATGTTACAACAGTCCTGAATAAAGCCTTATCTACAGCACGTCGTCGTCCTGGATATTGTACACATTGTGCAACCCTTACAGAACGTAAGACATGGAACTCGAACCTAAACAAAAAAAAAAAGAAAAACAAAAAAAGAACGAGACGAAATGGACGTCGCTGGAGTACCTTCACCCCGAATGGATTGGGACGCAAGCAACCTGCCCGAAGCATGGCGAAAATTCAAGTTGCATGCGGATTTAATGTTTTCTGGTCCTTTCAAAGAAAAGAGTGAAGAGGTAAAGTGCAGCTACTTAGGAGTGTGCATGATGCGCGGGTCTTTGCTAACTCAAGGCTTAACTTGAACTTAAAGACTGGCAAGATCCCTGCTCTGGAAAAGCAGATTGTGGATGATGAGGAGGCCATACCAATGTATCTTCTTGGCGACCCTGCCTACCCTCTGCTGCCTTACCTGATGAAGGAATATTCAAACGGTGGCTCCACACCTCAGGAGCAGTACTTTGGACTATGTTTGTGTAGGGCACATATGGTCATTGAGTGTGCTTTTGGTCGCCTCAAGGCCCGATTTGCTGCACTTAGAAGGCCAATGGACATAAACTTGGATGAGCTGCCCTATGTCATTTACTCCTGCTTTGTACTCCATAACATATGTGAGGCCAGTAAGGAGGCTGTGGATGAGCACTCTGTGTCTGAAACGGTACAAGGTGAGAAGGACTCACAGCCTCCCACACAGCACACCAGATCTCTCACTGACGGAGAGGGAAACCGAGTGAGGAGAGTGCTCACAAAGTACCTTGACCCTTAGGACTATAAGAAGTGGGGTTTTTTGTAATTCAACTTTTTTTTTGTTTTCTTATACCATTTTCAAAGTTGAGAGTTGTTCCAATGTTTACAGTGTGAAATGAAAAATAAAAAGCTGCAACCACTTCCAAATGTCTTTATTAAAAATAAGGTGCAAAATAAACGTGAAGTTAAATAAACATGAAGCATCGTTTGTTTCAGTCGTCTTGAAACAGGGCATGTCTGTATGAATATGTAAACGGTGAGGATGTTTGTTGCTGTGGGGTGGCATGGGGCGTTGGAGTGTAGTGAATAGAGCTAATGCTGTCATTGGGTGGTCGAGGGACGGTAGGTGTCGGGGGGTGTGCATGTGTGAATTGTCCAAATCCACCCCTGCTACTGTGGGGATGTGAAATATGCTGAGGTTGGACAAGCAACTGCCTCGTCAGTGAACAGACATCTTGGATGGTGCAGGTTATGTTAGTAATGTTCCGATTTATCTGCTGCATGTTCTCTGCATTGCGTTTTGCAGATTCCTCCAACATCCTCTAAGTCTTGGGACTGCAACATCAGATGATATTGGAAGCTAAAAAATAGGAATGTGGTGACCCCCCACCCCCGATCCTGAACATATGAAGAAAATGCATAGATGCATATTCTGTATTGATCAAAATGGGTTCACATAGAGGACAGTATTTCCACTTCATTGCTTTAATCTAAAAAGCACAGTAAAAAAAAACTTTTTATAAAAGCAACATTTATTTTACAGAAAAGATGTATTTTACAAACTTAGGGCTGATCAACTTAGGGTTTCATCTCACACAGTGCACATCACAGTCATCTTTCAATCCAAGAAGATAAAAGAAGTGAAGAATACTAAACTGAAGAATGTGAGCCAATGAAAACAGACACTGGCAGACAAGTTACCTCCCACGCAGCAAACCTATCCAGAATGGTTACATTAGCACACGTTAAAGAGAGAACACATTAAATAAAAATGGTTTTATTTCCTGAGCTGGACAACTTCCAACATATGGGCCTTTAGGGTGTTGCATGTCAAAAATATATTGTTGAGAACATTTCAGCAATAATCGCAACATTAAAAACTGCTGCCATAAAATAATAAAGGTGTGGAATTGTACAGAAGGAAAAATGAAGGTGGTTGTGGAGCAGAGAAAGGACAAGAGGGGTTTTCCAGAGGTCTACTTTGGTGGGTCTGTGTTGATGCCGTATTTCTCTTTTAGAAGCTTCAACTGCTCCTCCTTCTTCTTTGTGTCCATTTTCTGGAAAGCCTGAAAAAAGAAAAACAGAATTAAATCTGGTCATATTTTTCCCATCTGCAAAACTGGGATTTACATGAAAATCTAAAGCTGCATTCAGACCAAACGCAAAGCAAAATTTTCACGCGCCGTGATTACATACAAAGTCAATGCAAAGACATGAACAGCGGTGAATCTGCGCAGGTTGAAAATATTCAACTTGAGTGAAAGATTTGCACGTGTAACGCGAGGTGAAAATTAGCTTTGTGTTTGGACTGAACACAGCTTAAATGTGTCAGAGTATTCCTGGACATTCTGAATCAAAATACTCAAGTATACCCAAAAACTACGTATTTATGTTTTTACAGTTTGCATGCCATCTCAGAAAATGTGATGTGACGTATAGTCAATGACTTTACTATCTGCAGTCATATAGGCTAACTTATTGAAATATCTTTGGAATCCGGGCAATTAGGCCAAGGGGACCTAGGGGAATGTTCTCATGGACCATTTTCTGGGACATTTCATACGTTTGCTCATTTTTCCTTTTTCTTTTTCCTTTCTTGAGTGTAAAACTTGTGTTTCAATGTCAAGGCGTTTTCAGAATGGATGGAAACCCTGATGGTTAAACCATTCCTACGGATGCTGCAATAATCACACATACTCTGTTTGCATTGTAGTAGAGGACCACCAGGTATCGGTTGCAGACGTTGAAACCCGACAGGTGATCACAGGCATTCTTGGCATCAAAGATGTCCTCGTAAACCACATAAGCTGTTCCTCTTGTTTCTGGTGTGTTCCCACTGCAAATACATGACAGGAAAATTGTTATGAAATAAAATACATAGTTTTCCAAAGGTCCTTATACCATTAGGTGGTAGGAGCACGCTTGGGCAACTAAGATAAACAGTTGAGCAGAGGAAAAGTTTATTTGCATGCAACACAAGAAGAGAATGTATTCTTATTTAAGTAGATTAGGAAATCCATTTTGTGGTGGTTTGCCAAAAATAAATCTTGCACGGGCAATACAGATATCAGCATTATCAGATCCATATGGCTTTACAGCATATATGACACGACAGCCACTTTGAAATCCATTTAAGTCTACCTTTTCTGACCATGCTTGCAAATCTTAGTGACAAAATCTTCTCCAGACAACATTAGTATTACCAAGACAGTGAGTGTAATAATACCAGAGCACGTCTAAAAGTTAACTTATATAATGACTGTGTCAACTATTCTAATAAAAAAAACGACTTACTATTTTAAAAGGACATACATTTCATCTGGTTCATCACCCAGACTAACCAACTAGTTTAAAATAGAAAGGTGTATTATGTATGCTTAAAAACAAGCAACACTATCGCATGATGGAATGTGCCTTTACTCACTGCAGCAAAATAACAAAATGTATTGTATCAGTATCAAATCTGAAGCATCAGAACTGGTATGACAAACATTTCCAGCGCAGTCCTAGAACAGGTTCCCCCTCCATGTTCAGTTCAGTTCAGACAACTTTATTAATCCCAGGAGGGCAATTCAGTTTAATGTGAAGACTTCTGCAGCATATACTTACGTTCTAATCTGACGTATCGGTCCATATTTTCCGAAGATATCATACATTTCCTCGGCTGTGATCTTATACGGGAGGTTCCTAATGTACAGGATTCTGTTAACTTCCGGTGGTAATCGTATCTGAAGAAGAGAGAAAGTAAACCAGATTAGTTCCATGAATTTAGATCATTTTCCGTGTTAGAATATAGTGGTTTATAGGCATTCACTGAATTAATCCCATTTGTTTATGTTTTCTAATATAATAGTGAGAACCCGTATACAGGTCATACCCTCAAAAAACGAGAAACACATTCACGTTTCTAACAAAGTTGCAGTCACGTTAGACGATGTTACTTAGAAAAGAAAGACCCTTTTTAAAAACAACCCAGACTGGGGCGGTGATGCTGAATTACAAACTCCACATCAAACACGCTACATTAGCCTTCGCAGCTACATTTGCCCATCATTGAATATTTCGAAACTTTCCGAAAACAATGCTGAATTAAATTAATGTTCGTCAAGTACGTTGCCACGACCACCGAGCTTGTAATGTGACGGATTTAAACATGTTAAAGAGCAGATGTGTGACCCGTTTAGACTTTTATCAGTCTGGATGCTCTTCAGGTTGGTTAGCTCGCTAGCTAGCACAGCCAACGTTAGCTCACTGATGCTAGCTTCAACATCTAACTAACTATGTTGCTTTTAAAGTTATAACCGCTTCGGAACCACAGTCGTGTGAACTTACATTAGCTCGTTTCGCTGCTTGCATAGCCATGATGGTGTACTTTTATATGTGAATGTTGTACAGACAAAATAATAAACACAACGCTCTCAAGCGGTTCACGTCAAAATGGCAGCAGACGTCGTGTGTGTGACGAACTTCCGTTTCCCGAGCCAGCACTTCCTTCTTCTTCTCTGACGTTGTGCCGGATCGCAAACAAACGTAAGAAATGTGCATACCGCGACCTACTGCACTGGGGTGTGTAGTAGTAAAACAAGATTAGTTTACCAAAAGATTGCAAAAATATTAAGGTTAACACACGACTTTCCATTGTGAATAAAATGTACTATACACAAATACACCCCAAATCGTCTATTATCATTAATTATTGCAGCAGTAGAATTGTTAGTGGTAGTGGTGGTATTGAGGAAGAAAATGTTTTACTTAAACCTTTCTAGTAGGCCAATGGCTCACGTTTCCCATTTTACTGTATTTCTTCCATTCTTCACATGCTGTGTTCTTTTGTTATTTATCAATCTTAAATCCCATTCTTCAGTTCTTTATTCTTCTTTCTTCATTCGTCTTGCAGTTCTTTCTAGTTTTCTGATCAATTCTTATATTGTGTTTGTCAAGAATGTTGAAAGGTTGTCAGGAATGTTGAAATGTTGAGTAGGTATATGTGTGTATACAGGTGTGTATATGTGAATGTACGTATATATGTGTATGTGTGTTTATGGATAGGTATGTATATATGTGTATGTGTGTATATGGATAGGTATGTATAAATGTGTATGTGGGTATATGTGTATATGGATAGGTATGTATGTGTATGTGTGTATATGGATAGGTATGTATGTGATACTATGTGTACTGTATGACAACTACATTCATTCTGAACAACAAAAGGAACAGGTAGCTTCCAAATGATTAAATTATGATTTAATGAAAAGGAGTGGGATTAAATAAGTGTAAACCTCCTCTCACTCCTTTTCAAATATGTAAAGACAAAAAAAATTGTCCATTGTGTGCATTATGTATTACTATTTCCATTTTTGTCTTGTGTTTGTCTTGCATATTTGAAATAAACATCTCAATCAATCAATGTTGGTAAGACAATAATGCAGTAGGCTAAGATAAGATATTGTGATGCGTGTGACCATGATTGTGGCCATCGACAAATTACATTGCATTACAAATGAGTCATATCAAATCAGTGATATTTTCCAAGCATGTTAACTCCACTGAAAAGACTGACTGAATAAATGTAAATTCTTCTATGCTAGGACAATGTCTATATGTAGACATGAACGCGTTGATTAAATAATTTAAGTTATTTTACAGTAAAGTCAAGTCAGGTGTATTTGTATAGCCCTTAATCACATTACAGTCTCAAGCTTTACAAGCCCACGATTAACAGATGAATTAACAACAAACAAACAAGCAAACAAACAAATTAAAAACGATTAAAAAATTGTAATGTTTAAAGGAATAAAATCAAACCGTGAAAGTGTTGTCTCTGTAATTTAACGTCAATAACGTCACAGTT
The DNA here is from genome assembly GCA_900302305.1 of Polymixia japonica. Taxonomy (NCBI): domain Eukaryota; kingdom Metazoa; phylum Chordata; class Actinopteri; order Polymixiiformes; family Polymixiidae; genus Polymixia; species Polymixia japonica. The sequence goes on along the minus strand of OMKK01041552.1, from coordinate 11,871 downwards.
CCGGTGTTATGCCGAAATGTAACTCCCTGTCAGATTTCCACCATAGTGCAATAACACACGGAGGAGAGTGGAAATACAGCAGGGGGTAACAATTTCGCTACAACACCGAGTAAAAAAAAAAAAGTCGTTTTTCGACGCGCACAATTTGGCTAGTTAGCTAGAAAGTTTGACAAACGCCAACCGACGTTTGCTGTGGCGCAGTTCAATTAATATTCACCTAAATGTATTTTAAATATACCGCTCGATAAATTTTGATTTGTCTATCGAGTATAGAACATTAGTTTATCGGAAGCATAACAAAAAATACTAAATTTGGAAAATTTCATTTAAACCGACGCTAATGTTGGCGGCGAGTCTTCCGACGAGACAGTAACGCGCTAAACGGGTGAGTTAAGTGTGGCTAAATTGAAATAAAACTAATAGTGAATTAATTATAATGTCGTGCAATTGTTTTATCTTAACGGTTTCTGTCACTCGGGAGGAATAGTTTGATGATGAGTAACGTTAGTTCAATTTGAAAATGACCAGCTAGCGTCACTGATAAATCATCATTCATATGAATTCAGTGTTAGCATTAAAAGTGATGTAAGCGCTATATTATTGTTTGTTGATTTAAGATTATAGTGTGGTTTGACATCAATTTAGCTGTAACAGCCGACGAGAATCAGAATAAGCGAGAGTTTAATTAATTAAACTAATTAATCTTAATATCTATTCTGTGTATTTTGCCCTACAGACACATGTTACATGTGCGACCTGCTATTAACTTGAATCCTGCTTAATTGGATTATATTCTGACCTAAAACTCAGGTTAAATTAACCCGAGACATACGGTATTTATTCAATAATACACGAAAGGGTCTGCAAAGCACGATATTGAGTTTATTTTTGACATTATACCACAATTTATTAACAAACTTATAAGTAAAAACTCTTAAGAACAATTTGCATACAAACGGTTATTTGACTCCGCTAACAAATATAGTTCCACAAGACTCCTTACTATTGTTGCTACCTGTATGCAGCAAGATAAATAATAATAATAGCGGTAATAATACATTTTATTTGTATACCACCTTTCAAAACAAAACATTACAGAAACGGTAAAATCAGCATCAGAACTAAAACAGCGAGACAATGAACGAAAATACAACAACTTTAAAAGGAGGCATAGAGGATAAATAAAACAAGTAAAACAACAGGAGTAAAAACCAGAGGAATAAGACGGAAGGAATAAAAGAGAACAACATAAAAGTGTCAGTAGCTGCCACTGAGGTGCCACTACCTGCCAGTTCCACTAGATGGCACTAGATGCCGCACTTTTAAATAATTACTTTTATAGTCACTTATAACAACTAGCTACAGTAGTGAAAAACAATTATTATTGTAAGACTGAAATTGCGTTATATGAACACAAGGTTATAAGTGACGGTGATGGTGTGGCTAATTTGTGCCCTTATGACCTGTACCCCCTCCTAATCAAATTTTGCTTAAAGATTCAACAATACCAGGTAGGGCCTCTATGATTCCTTTTTCAAAAGATGGCAAATTTCTATTCTATTGCGGTACATATCACTATCATTTCATTGCCCAGGTCTAAGATGAAAAATAGGCCTACCTTCTCGGATAACTTTGTATATCTCTACCATAAATTTGTAAAGATATACTTTAATGAAAAGATCTTGGTGATCTCTCAAAACACCTTCACTTCTAAATGCTAGTTTAATTATAATGGATCCTGGATTTATCGACACCAAGAAACAGTGTAGTAATTTCCACTTAACTTGCTTGCACCATCCTTGCCTAGGATAGTTTTGTTTGACAAGATAGTCATGAACACATGAACAGTGTTCATTGTGTTACAATTTTTGAAGCATAAATGCAATTGATATAACGTTTTTGAGGCACATAAAAGCTTCAAAATTCACCAGTGGGATAATTACTGATGTATTTTATGTTGTAGAACAAAACCTGTAAATTTCTTAACCACAAACATTATTTCATGGATCTAACCAAAACCCAATGGCAAAAAACCATTTGAGTTTTGGCAAAGTAACCCATGGCTAACACACTTCCGGGGTTTTAAGACTCAAAACTGGGGCACTCTATAATGATTATACAACAGGTAATTCTGATCAAGCAATCTGATTGGTCAGCTAGACATTTCAAATCGCTATAAATATTAGTCCACCATTGATACAAACTATTCATATTTCCACTGTAACATAGTATCAAAGCTAAGGCATTAGTAACCCTGTTACAAAGGCACAAGAGTGACTTTTACAGTAAGTGTGATTCAGAGTTTTTCAATTGAATTTTATCACCAGTGTGGTTGTGCTCAAATGTTAAAGTAAAGCTGAAGTAATACTCTTACTGTGTTGTGGTTTGTGTGAGTTTCAAGTGCATAATGTTCTTTACATCATGGTTTTCATTGATTAGCATACATTGTACATGTGGTGATAACTAAAATAAAAGTAGTTGTGTGTAACTTCCAACTTCCTCAAAACACTGTATTTTAGTCATCATAATCTCAGTTCTGTAAAGGCATCAGATATTTTGTGTTTATCCTGAAAGTCAATTAGCCCCATCTTTTGTGTGTGTTTGTGTGTGTGATATGCGTACATGTTTTTCAGAAACATCTGATGCTAACATGTAAGCTGTATTGGAAGAGAGCTGACAGTTGATGGGGAAAACTGGAATTCTTGAAAGAGCCAAAATGTCTTCAATCCCTGGACTCCCCACACCAGGATCAGATGTAACAATTCTCATAACTAGGGTCAATTTGAATCCCCTCTGTGTGCTTGTAGAGCTTTGGGGCAACTTCACCCAAGAAAAAAAAGCAGACTATCAGCACTTGGCAAAAGATATTCAGTCTCCCAGAAATATATTTCAGGAGTTTGAAGGCAATCCTGGAGACCAGTGCTTGGTTCAAATAAATGATGCATGGTACAGGTCACGCATAGTTTCAAGAAATGGATCAAAATACAGTGTGTTCCTTATTGACAAAGGGTGGACGATTGGTGCCACTACAAGCATTCTAGCATGGGGCAAGAAAGAGTTCTTCCACTTGCCGCCTGAAGTGGAATTCTGTGTGTTGTCTAATGTGCTACCACTCTCACCTGAGAACAAGTGGTCTCCAATGGCTATGGAGTTTCTGAAATCCCTCTCTGGGAAGTCTGTAAAGACATGTGTCCAAGATGTGTTGGTGCCCTACAGAACCTTCCTCCTGCACATTCCTAGCATATCCAAACAAATGTATGAGATGGGATTTGCCAAGAAGTTGTCTACCGGAAGGTTCAAGGACTATGTGCTTAGGTCACTACAGTCCGACAGTGGCACAGCAGTGTCACCGGGGTTGCAACCAAACTCTGTGGCAAATGACTCCCTGGAATCGGATGACCAAATAGGAAAGCAACAGCGTTTCATGTACCCAGAGCTGCCGACAGGAACCGTGGAGACTGTCATCATCACAGAGGTGACAAACCCACTGCGGATTTTCTGCCAGTTAAAGGTTTTCTCACAAGAGCTGAAGAAACTCACAGAGCAGATCACACAGCACTATGAGGACAGAATCTCCACTTGCTTTGTAGGTCCTGATATGCTTGGATCCCCGTGTGCCGCGAGAGGAATTGATGGTAGGTGGTACCGGTCTGTTTTACAGCAAGTCCTTCCTGCCAGCAATGTAGTGGAAGTGCTAAATGTTGACTATGGGAAGAAACAGTTTGTTCAAGTGGAGAACGTAAAACCACTGGCGGCAGAGTTTTTCAGAATGCCAGTTGTGACGTACATCTGTTCCCTCCATGGCATCATTGACAAAGGCGTGGGATGGACAGCCTCCCAAATTGATCACCTGAAGTCCCTACTCCTGCACAAGACTGTGATAGGCAAATTTGAGTACCAAAGTCTCTCAGAGGGCGTTCACTACGTCACACTCTATGGGATTGAAAATGCAAACATTAACCACTTGTTTGGCTCTAAGGAGAGGTGCCTGCTGGAGTGTGATACATCTTCCGGAGATTATGCTATCAGCAGCATTACATGTAAACCCGAGTATCCAGTTCAACGAGAAAGTCGAGGATATCTACCAACGTCTGCACAGGCTGTGAAGGGTACAAGAGGGAGACCAATTACGGAGAAGTTGATCTTGGAAGACCTTCCTCTCGACTCCTTGCATGTGGCAGTTGTGCAGCATGTGTCAAGCCCATCAGAGTTCTGGATTCAAACACAGAAGTATGCTATTGAGTTTGATGAACTAATGGATAGCATCTCTGATCTGTACAAGGATTCAGTCAATGAGGACCTTGTGAGAACTCCTACTGTTGGCCTCTACTGTGCTGCCAAGGCAAAAGGTGGTGCCTTCTGCAGAGCAACTGTCTCTGGATTCAGTAAGAACCAAATCAAGGTTTTCTTTGTGGATTATGGAAAAACTGAAGTCATTGATAGGAGCAGCATCAGGGCTCTTCCTGACAAGTTCAAAGAGCTTCCCCAGCTTGCATTGAAATGTAAACTGGCTGGTGTCAAGCCAACAGATGAGACATGGAGCCACCGTGCCACTGCTTTTTTCATCACAACGGTCACAGACAAATTGCTGGATGTAAAAGTGACAGCTAAGTGTGATGGTGGCTATGTTGTTTGGGTGACAGACTCCGCAGCACATGGGGAAAGAGATGTCAGTAAGCTCATGTGCAGTTCTGGCTTTGCTGAGAAGGATGAGGCACAGAAAAAGGCCAAAATCAAAGTTACCAATCCACCTGCCGTAACAACTTCAGCGCTGAACCCAGATGTTGCACCACGTGAAGTACACAAGAACAGTGGGACTTCCTTTCAAACACAAAACACTATTGACCCCTCCAAGTATGAAAGCAGAGTTGCTACCTTTAAGGAGCAAATGTTTTCAATTGGAAATACCCTTGATGTCAGTGTGTCTTACATTGAAAGCCCAAATGACTTCTGGTGCCAACTTGTACCAAATGCAGGACATCTGAAGTTGCTTATGCAAGACATGCAGACTTACTATGCATGCAGCCAGTTTCAGCCTTTTGTGGAAACTGCATGCGTTGCTCGCCATCCGCACAATGGAATGTGGTACAGAGCCCTTGTAATTCAGAAAAAGCTGATGACACATGTAGATGTGTTGTTCATTGACTATGGCCAGATGACGACAGTCCCCCTGCATGACCTGAGGAGGATATGCCCTGCATTCCTGAGACTGGAAGGTCAAGCTTTTCGATGCAGCCTTTACAACCCTATTGAACCCACATCAGCTATAAATGACTGGGACGAGGAAGCAGTAGCTCAGTTCCAGGACTTTGTAGATACGGCTGCATCCAACCATGTCGTTTTAAGGTGCACCATATACGCCATCATGTACAATGAACAGAAGGTTGTATTTAACATAGTGGATTTAGAAACTCCCTTTGAAAGTGTTTGCACCCGTGTGGTCCATCTTGCCAAGAGAGCACCTCCCAAGAAAGCCCCTGGGTCCTCTTTCCGTCTGGACACATACTACTATTCAACACACAATATCAAAACAGGAACAGAGGAGACGGTCACTGTCACGTGTGTGAACGGCATAAATAAGTTCTACTGCCAGCTTGAGAGGAATACTGATGTGCTGAACGACCTCACAATGAATTTAAGCACTCTGTGTAACCAGCTCAAGAATGTAAAGCTCCCAACAGCTTTTGGACTTGTGTGCTTTGCAAAATACACTGACGGGCACTGGTACAGGGGACAGATCAAGGCGACACAGCCATCAATCCTGGTCCACTTTGTGGATTATGGTGACACCCTCGAGGTGGACAGATCTCACCTACTTCCAGTTCCCATGGAGAGTAGTGATATCATGTCTGTGCCTGTGCAAGCAGTCGAGTGTGGTCTCAGTGATATCCCTGCCAATGTTCAAAGTGAGGTGAACAGTTGGTTTCAGACCAACGCAACAGATCAGTCATTCAGAGCGCTAGTGGTGGCCAAAGAACCAGGTGGCAAACTGCTGGTTGAGCTATATTATGGAAAAACTCAGGTAAATTCCAAAATCAAGAAGATGTTTTGCATTGGAACTGACAGAGAAGAGCGGGATGTCTACCAGAGTAGGAAAGTACTTGAGGCCTCGGCCAATCATGCACAACAGACTCCCATGGTTGTCTCAAAACAAGATATGAAGGTAAAGGATGAGACAAAAGCCAATCTGTGGACTGCTTCCAAGCCTTCACGCCATGTTGATGAAAATTGCCAGAAGGCCAAGGCTCCCACATTAGAGCCATACAGAACTCCACGGCAAAGGCAGATGTCTGACAGGACACCAGCTACAGTGAGCTCTGGCCCAGTGGAGGACTATACCACCAAACAAGTAAAAAATATTCCCATAGAGGCCAAACAGTTTGTCACATGCAAATTACCGTGTGCAGAATCTCAGATGAAAAGCAATGTGACCCATGGACCTAAGATTGAAGCCCTCCCTAAACTAACAGACCTGCCCTCAAAATCCATAACATCAGGTATGGAAGCAGATGTATTTGTGTCACACTGCAACAGCCTGCTGAGTTTCTATGTACAATTTATCAGGGACGAAGATGACTTATTCTCCATTGTAGAAAAACTTAACAACAATCAGCCAACTGCTGAATCCATCGACATTAAAGACTTGCATTCAGGTGACCTTGTTCAAGCAGAGTTCCCGGACGATTTCTCATGGTACCGTGCCGCTGTGAGAGAAATCCATGGAAATGGAACAGTTCTTGTTGAATTTGTTGACTTTGGAAATACAGCAGTGGTTTCGAATTCTAAGATATGCAGACTGTGCAAACCATTCCTGCAATGTCCCGCGTACAGCACACACTGTCTGCTGAGTGAAGCAGCACTTCTTGGAAAGGAAGTGGCACTGGATCCAGAAATTGTGTCAGCTTTCAAAAAAGACATTGGTGGTAATGGAGACAAAGGGCTAAAGTGCAGGTTTATCAGGCAGTTGGGATCGTTGTGGGAAGTCAGCCTTCAGGACAGTGGCATGAATGTCATGTGTCAAATACCTAACAGGACTCCAACTGTCTCTGAAATCACCCCAGAGGAATTTGGGCAAGTAGAGAAAATGCCTGGTCAGAGCTCTGCCACAAGTGAGAAGCCACCTGAGCAACCAAGTGTGAACACCGGGTCTCTGTGTTACATTAAACCTGACTTCTCAGAGGGACAGAAGTTAGAGGCTTATGTCACAACCATAACAGGTCCTCAGTCCTTTTGGTGTCAGTCTGCAGACTCTGAGGAACTTGACAAGATCACAGTTAGTGTCTCAGAAGAGGGGAATGCAATACAGTGCAAACTCATTGATGCCAACATGCTTTCTTGTGGCAGTCCATGCATTGGTCTTTTTGCAGATGATGAGCAGTGGTATCGTGCAGAGGTCATCGGCAAAGATGGAGACACACTTTCTATTCTGTTTGTGGACTATGGAAACGAGTCCAAAGTCAATGTGAAGGATGTGAGAGAAATGCCACCTGAGCTACTTGAAACTCCAGCTCAGGCATTTCTATGTGAGCTTGAAGGGTTTGAGGCTTCACATGGCTCCAGGGATGATGGTGCAGTCGATGGGCTATCAGAGCTCATAATGGAGAAGTTGTTAAAGCTGACTGTTGTCAGGGTATCAAGAGAAGATGGCAAAACCAAATACTTTGTCCAGGTAGAGTGTGAAGGCCAAGCGATACACGAGAGTGTAAAATGCTGTAAAACCTCAAAAACAGAAAACAAAGCCGATACCACGGGCTCATACCCAACATCATTACTGCCATGTCATTCAGCCTTGAAAGATCCACCACAGGAACCTGAGAACCCCTTAATTAGAGAAATGGATGCTGCCGTAGATTTGGTGGTTGTGGTTGACAAACCTAAGACGGTGACCAAGATCCAGAGTCTGAGGGAAATGGTTTCCAAACAATTGGAGAAGACAGTCCCCTCTATTGTGATATCTGAAGCAGAACCCAATGATGGAGGATTTCCACCCGATCAAGATGGTAAACATGACACTTCCACCTCCAGTTCTAGCAAGAATGTGGTGGATAAAGATGATGAACAGGAGGTTGCCTCGATCACTGAACAAGCCGTAGGTCCGAATGACTCTAATTGCCTTCCATGCTCAGACGAGACCCACAAGGAGGCTTTGGCTCCTTCTGCCAACCAAACTCCAACCAAACTTGTTGAGACCGTACCTGAGAATACAGAGTCTGCTCCCATCATTGCAGACATGTTGCAAACCCAAAGGGAGTGTAGTCACATGAGTGAGGAAGAGTCTGAGACTGTGGTTACCAAATCAGAGACTCTGCCTGAAGAGGTGGATGCCGACAGTGAGGAAGACAACTCTGAACTCAACTCAACTGACTTTCTAGATTCTGGTAAGACATATGTTCAGTTATTGTCTAAATTGTACATGGTGTGGCATACCTGCAGATCAGTAGGATGTCAGAATGTTGAGTTTGAAAAGTATTTGGCAGGTTAAAATGTATAATAATAATACATTATAAAGATTACAAAAGAGAAAGAATACAAAGATAAGCTGAGAAAACGGCAGAGTAAAAAAATCTATCCCTCATGCAATGCAGTGCTGGTGACATGAATAACTCAGTAAAACATCAACATGATTTGTGGACATTTAAACACTCATGATTAAACTGCATCTTATTCCCCTTTTTTATCTGTTCAGAGTTTGGTCCACTGAGAGCTGCCACAATTCTCTGTATTGGTTCTACCTATGTGGTCTGGTCACCTGTTATCAAGTCGTGGTGCGAAGCAAGGATCTTGAAGAACTTAAGGGACTACGTTCTGGTAACTAGCAAATTATTCAAATAGATTTGAAACTAGTTATTGACCATGTTATTTTACAAAAGCACTCCTACTCCTTCTACAGCTAGGTTGTTTGAATTAAATAATGTGGTCTAATAGGTTAGTAGCGTAAATTCTGGGTAGATTTCATTGGATAAACCTGCACAAATGAGCAAAAATCAATTTGTGAGTACAAGAGATAATATTTGAAAAAAAAGGAATCACTGTGTAGTTGATATAGCTGTGCTGTCATATATAATGCAACATAACCACAGCTCAGTAAAACCGGTGAAATAGTCTGAATGTTTCCCTTCACCAGGTTCTGCTGACTGATGGTACTAACATGGAGGTTGACCCTGACAGCATATTTGAGGTGGTGTTGCCAGAGCCTGAGCAGGTTAGTGACATTAAAACCAGTCTTTTTATGTGTTTACCTCCTCCCATCACAGATACTTCTTCTACAAATGTGTCACTTTAAAACCTCGGAGGGGCTCTCAAGTTAATTCATCCATTTTGTATTGTGCTTGTGTTTGTTTTTAGTGTGATAATGACGACTGTTACAGCGTCTCAACTCAGTCGGAGCTTCAGGACGGTGAGTTGTCGGCACCCTTTGACTTGTCTGGTTTCGGCTTGTTTTGGGACCGATGGCACTGATTATATCCCCAGGGATGGAAACTAGCACACTTTATACTCGTTACACCTTTATTCTAGAATAATTTTTCTACAGTACTCTACTGCATTTGTGTAACACCAGCAGTTGCTGAGTACATTTAAGAAGAAGACCTTTGTACATGGAACATATCTTAACAGTACACATTGAAAGTACAAGCCAGCCAAATGTAACCTGTCATTAGTTATTGTATGGATGATTAAATGTTAAACACACCCCATATTGAATGCATATTTCAACTTTTTATACTTGGGTACATATAATGATTAAGCCGATATGATTTGAATTTCTTTTGCCCAACTTAAACTGTTAATGTGATATTTATATTTTAATGAGCAATGAGCAGTTGACCATCATCATACAATGAACTGTGTCTATGATACTGCCTCATACAGCATAAGTAGGGAATGGAGACAATATTACCAGATTAGTACTTTAGTTAGTACTTAGAGTGCTTTTTAATGGATTAGGTGGTTTGTGCTTTTCTATATCTTACAGACCTGGATGAACCGGGTGATGACAGTGAGGACACCATTGCTGGAGATGAGCCTGTTAATACTGAGACAGCAGAGGAAATGGTAATTTGTGTGACACTGACATTTCCATTTACAACATATAGACTTGCTGTTTGCTGCTGTATTTCAGTTTTCTCAATTGCTTAAACACATTTCCTGAAACATTGTCATCATTCTCAAGAGTGCAAACCCCACAACAGTGGAAATTTATAGTTCAACACTATATTTCACCTGCAAAAGAACCTAAATCAATTAAAATGTCACAAACAACAAAACAACAAAATTGTCAACAGTAAATAAATGCACGCAAAATTAAACTTTATCTTTGCTTAAATCAAGACGGGCAAAATGCTACCTATTAGCATGACGATGTACCCTGAAAGTACTACCTCATACCATAGCAAGACTTATACAATAGTCTCATTCACAACTTTCACTTTATGGTATACCTTTACAGTACATTAACACAAAATACAAAAATGCAACTTTGTACAGCAAAGAATAAATATGGCAATTCAGCATTTCTGCTACAGTCGATACCAAGCTACATGAAAGTACTGACTCGAGATGTAAATCCACTCCAACATCTCACTCCAGTCTCTGTCTGCTCACAGCATTTCATCCACCTCACAAGCATTTTGCATGTAAGGATTTGCACAATGGATATCAGGACTTACTCAATTCATTATTGAGCCAATTGTCAGATAATATTTACAGGTTTGCGTAAATGTGCTTTACATTTGCATTGTGTGAAAGTAAAGACATTATATAGTGGGGTGAACAAACGAGTTAAAGATAAAATGTGTAGTATTGTCTGCCCACTAGAGGGTGCTTGTGTTCACTAAGGATCGACCCCCCTGCTTGACTTGACTTGACTTGAGTGAACATTGATGAACTCGGCTGTTTTCGTTCACTGAAGACACACTGACTGAACTGGCAACAGCCAAACTGGGGAGGAGAGGGAGCGATGTGCTGTTGTCAGACTAAAACACAACAGGTTTCATTGGCTGTCAAATGTTTTTAAAATTAGAAATGAATAGGTAATGTAATTATAAAATATAAAATAAAGCAATATTTTTAATCTGCATATTTAAACATCTGTCTTATTTGTATTTAATTGGGTGAGAGGCACACAGCTGTGAAATATATTGTGTACATGTAACTCAAGAGGTATTGTGAATGTGTTTTTACTTTGGGAAGTCTACTTGTGATGGACCTGTTTACTAATGTGGAAATGTATTGGAAATAGGACTTCAGCTCTAACTGGAGGCAACTTTGCATAGACTGGGTTATATTTTGAATCACTATTACTTAATCCTTTTTCTAAAGGCTCCCCAGGAAGAAGTTAGTCTCAAGACAAAAGTTAATCTGCACAAGACGTTTGAAGTCATCTCTGTAGAACCAAACCAGGTATTACATCCTCAACACCCATTTCAGTTGTTATTTCTGGCTGTTATTTCTGGAAGCAACCAAGCAACACCCCCAAAGTGACCTGTCTATGGTGGTTGGCGCGGCGGCTAAGGGCAGCAGACCCAGGATCGGAGGATTGTGGGTTCGAGCCCCACCCCGGGACATATGTGGCACAGGGATGGGCATGTTCTCCCTGTAGCCACTTGGGGTCTCCTCCACCCCGTAGATGGAAAGTACATGCCACGACCCCCCCCACCCCCCGTTCCTGACCAAGACGGGCAACATCGCGGTCACCCTGGTCCCCGGGCGCCTGACATGGCAGCCCACTGCTCCCAGTGGTCGGAGGAGGAACATCCGGGATGGGAAAAATGCAGAGAACCCCACCGCATGGATTTCGCATGGAGTGTTGTGACTTTCATTGGAATGCATGTGTGTGATGACAATTTCCCTTCGGGGATTAATAAATCTTCT
>OMKK01041551.1:3703-17355 GCA_900302305.1 Polymixia japonica | reverse complement strand
CCCCCACCACCACCACCATTTGTTTATAATTTGTGTCAACACTGCGTTCTTAACGCAGCGCTCCTTGTCCTCACCCGTCTTTATGAACATATAAAGATTTAGCTCCCAGTTGGTTTGGCTAGCAGCAAGGTTTGTTTTGGTTGAGGGAGGAGGTGGAAGGGGACGGCAGGGACAAAGCCACCTTTTCACAGGCAGAGGTTGAGCGCTAGCATGCCGTTGAGCTGTCTGTCGATGGTGGTGGTCGTGGTCAGAGCAACGGTTCTCAGGAGGTGTACGTGTAGACGTGTAGAATCCTAGATGAGTAATGTTACATTTGCTTGCACCTGACAAAGAGTATTCTCAATCATCCATGTGCAGCTGTGTGTTTCATAGGGGCTCGATGGCATGATGGATGGAGCTACTAGGCAATAGCAAGGTTCCTTCTCAGAGTTCAAAATGGGTCTCAATCCCTAGACGTATAGAGTGCCGTTGTTGGTCACAGAAATGGCTAATCGCTTTACAATCTGATGTACGTCCATGTGTGTGTTTTTTCGTTTTTGTACGCTGGCCAATGGCCATAGTGACGGGATTTCACGCTTTCATCCTTGCTCCTCTAAGTGAAGCCAAAGCTTGTCTTCTACCATCTTCCTATACTTTGTGTTTTTCAAGGTATGGGGCAATAAAAGCACCATTACTGAAACCTGTCAACTGGTGGTGATCATTTGAAATGGTGCTGTTCAACTGTAACCAGGGTCTGGTCTAGTTGCATGTATGACAGGTAATTAGGTAGGAGCATTTGTAAGTGAGGACTCGATGGAAGTATTGGAACATGGACCTTATAGACTGATATTTATCCACAGATGTTGTCTGCGCTTTGAAACAATGATATTTTCATTTAGAAAAAAACAAAACTATATGTAATGTCAGTTAAAAAAACATTAAAAGCTGTCTGTGTATTTTTAATGGTGTCTGTGTGTGTGTGCGTGTGTGTGTGTGTGTCTCACCTGAGGTGTGTCATCATTCCCTGTCTCCTGTAGGAACCAGATGGGCTGTAGTTTAGTGTTAAACGCCAAGGCCAGGATAGAAATATATCATTACCTCAAAATGTGTTTTGGACCATAATATCATACAGCAAAGTGTAGTGCAAGCGACACATTTCTGTCCTCTCCATGTTGTTGCTCTTACAAACATTCAAAAATATTGAATTGCGCGTTCTGTCTGTTAATGGTTGGCCTCAGCAGATGCTTAGGTTTGTATGGTGAAATTGAAGGGATCAACCAACTTTTTGATAAAAAAAAACAACAACTTTTGGTAGCAGTTTGACCTCTGTGGTTTGCTGTGATGCATTAGCACACTGTTTAGTGGGCAGCACACACTAAGCTTAGCATCAATCTAAAAAGCACTGTAGCACTAATAATTGAACACACAGACAGCTAACCTCTAGTGCTTCTAGTCTTCTCCATGCACAACGATAAGTTCCTCATGTCAAGTTTATTTTAGTTTTTTCATGTTAAGCTTATTTCCCAATAGTCTGTGTATTCTTTAAAGAAAAGTTATGGATTGAATAAATGACATGACATATTCTAGAATGTCAGCCATTTAATGGATAATAATAATGATAATATGAGACCCTCATTGAGGGGAAGGGTCGGCTACAGAACAGCACCCCTGGAGCTGGTGGGATTTCAATGCCTTGCTCAAAGTTGGAAACTTTCTGCCAAACTACAACACTTTGTTCGTTCCTAACGTTGCCAGTAGTCTGACAATGATATAGGCTACTTACATTTTTCAAGTGGTTTGTCAAATTCATAGTGCCACCATGGTATACAAATCCTTTTTTGGATCATCAGTGGTAACGTTAAAATGTTTCCACACATTGACTTCCTGGACATCTTCCTGTAACTTCACTTCAGGCTTTGAGCAACGATGTAGACAATGTGGAGACGAGTCACATGGAAGACTGAATGGAGGTGACAGCGCGTCCCTTTTTATAGGCTATACATTAGATAAACTGCCAGGCTATTCAAAGCTCAATCAGTATAGAAAAATATATATTGACAAACATCCAGTAAGTAACTAATTACCGTTTTGCTTTTTTTTTTTGGAAGGATTTTTTTTTTTTAACTAACTGAATTTAGGATCTGAATCCCAATCAAACAAACAAAGCTTCAGAGCTCTGAAGCATTTGGCTCAGCCCTAGCTTAGACATACTATTTCTAAACATATAAATGCGTACATACTGTGACTAAGGATAACTGGTGACTCTAAAAGGCTGGTTGATTCCATTCGTGGTTGACAGAATGTGAGGGGGTGGAGCAGGGAGTGTTGTCTGTCCATCTTCATGGTACAGATTTACAACTGACTCATAAGCTTCTTTTTTCTGGATAAAGTATATGTTCCGTGTAATGACTTTATGCAAGGATTCAGCCTTATTTGTTTGTGTTGTTGATTTAAATGGTTTGTTTGCAATGCGAAGCATTGCCTTAATAAGTGCAACAATTATGTATGTGTTTGAGGCTTTAAAAATGTAACCTGTGATGCCAAAGATTTTGAAATATAGCACTAGTTGTCAAAAGTTGATGTGCATTCCAGACATCAGCTTGTATTGATAGGGTGTAAAAAGAATACTAAGTACTAATACTAAGAGTGTTAATGCCACAACAAACTGTTCAAATCACTTAACGCTGTATCTAGCCTACATAAACAGGTAACTGGAAAACAAAATGAATGAAGTACCAATCAGTCTTAGTAGGGTGTTGAGCCACTACAAGCCACCAGAACTGCTTCAATATGGACCCTGAGCATAGATTCTACAGTACTAGGTGTCTGGAACTCTATCAGAGGGATGTGGCTCTGTGTTCTTCCAAATTCATTTGATGCTTTAAAAATAATGTCTCTGGCGCACCAATACAATCTCCCACACATGCTACATTGGGTTGAGATCTGGTGACGGTGACGGTCCCGTTATGTGGTTTACATCACCACATCCTCATGTCTTTGTGTCCGTCATGTACTGATGCGATTCCCTCATTTTGGCAGTTACCTGTATCTCATAGACTATTGGTTCTCAAAGTGACCCACCAGGGCTCCTTGAGGAGGTTCCTGGAGGTCCCCAGCAAAATGAGAAATTGTTTAATTTTACTATTAGAATGACTTTAAGATCAAACTAATCTTACGTTTCACTATCACCACCGTTATCTCCCCAAGTACAGTGAAAACAGTTATAAGATGTAATGCAACGAAACATAAATCTTTAAACAAAGACAGTCTTCCTACTGGGGGCAGGGTACCTTAGGACAAGATTTTAGCCAATTGGGGTCCGTGACAGGAACACGTTTGAGAGCCCCTGTCTTGGACATTTCTCACTCTTCGACATGCAGACTGACATGTTACTTCTCTGCCCTCTTGCAGTGACAGCTACATTGTGCGCGTCAAAGCGGTGGTCATGACATGGGATGACTCAAGCGGTGGCTGGCTGGCCCAAGATGGCTGTCTGAGCAGAGTGGGCGTCTGCAAGGTGCTCTCAGCCGAACTCCTGGGACGCAGCGCTTTCCTCATCCACGGAGAGCGCCTCAAAGACAGACAGGTCAGTCCAACAACAGTTCGAGTTTGTGGGAGTTTAATTTGGCACAGCGATAAAGCAGGTGCAGGTCAGGTGAAATGAACCCCAAGGGGCTTATAAAGAAATCTCACCCCCAAAAGAAACAAAAACTAATAAAAATAACAAGGAAAGACTCAACTGATTTGGATAACAGAAACTAAAAAACAACAAAATGACTATTTTCGATGGTCAATGGTCAGTTCAATCTGGAATTTTCCAGTATTGTTTTTTTTTTTTTAGGTGCTTACCTACAGTGCCAATTTAAGGTGTTTATAGTTGACTTTGTTTTTTTTTCCCTTAAAGCCAGATGCTTTATCTTGGTTGTCAGGCCTTTAACATTTCTGAGCGCTTAACTTTAAAGTATGTGCCGGGACTGAGCATTGATCTGTTACTCTGGCTTAACTGTATACACTCATATAGTAAGTGCGATGTCACTGAACAAATATGATTCAGATATTATCCATGTTTCTCCAGTAGAGATCTAACATCCTTCTATGTGTGAAAAGGTCAGAAAATCAACATGCTTTGATTAGAATCTTTTGTTCATGAGTGGTTCTTATTGTTGGATTTAGTTTTTTGGGGGAATTTCTCCAATACCCAAGACCCTGTTCTAGGTTTGTATTGGCTCTGTTATGACATTAGTATGGGTGCATTCCTGTCATTGCAGATTTATATAATTCATTTAATCTCATCTTGTTTTCTGATGTGCTCTTCCCAGGTAATTCTGGAATGCTTCCTAAAGAAAGATCTGGTCTACACCAAGGCCACGCCTACCTTCCACCACTGGAAAGTGGACAACAGGAAGTGTGGCCTAACCTTCCAGAGCCCAGCTGATGCTCGGGCCTTCGACCGCGGAGTGAGGAAAGCCATGGAGGATTTAACGGAAGGTACGTGGAGTTTCAGAGAGTCAACAAGATCAAAGATCAGGGTTGGCACAGGTTTGATACCCGCAATAGCAAATATATATTCTTTAACACTAGAAGCGCGGACGAGCGGTCATTTGACTGCTAAGCATTTTTAAAAAACTATATCTCAGCGCTAAAAAACGTTACATCACCCTCCGTCCTTGACTTTTCCTAAATACGTGTTTTTTACACGGCAGTGTTTTTAGAATGTCAAAATCACCTTTAGAAACAAAGTTAGAAGCTATTTTGCTCCTATTACTATGAAATAACAGCCAGCCTCCCATCAGGTCCTTCCTTTCAATGTTGCAGTTCTCCTTCAATGCACCAGAGGGCACAAAGAACAAACTCTCTTACAGATTATTTGAAACCTTTTATTGATTTGAGATGATTCAGGTTGAATGAAATAACTGATATTCTGAAAATTGTTGTTTGGACAAATGTTTATGAAATGAGAATATTTAGGCCTAATACCCATACTAATTTTTATTATTGCCATTGAACTGACTGTATCATAAATCGTTTCGGGGCAATATTATGAACTTCACTCACTTTAGTGTCACCAGTGTTTATGTTCTTTATGTTTTAGTAATAGTAATTTCAAACAAATAATCAGATGCGAGTGTCACGCAGCAATAAAACAGCCTATAATATTAGGCTACATGAATTTTTGCTAAATCCAAAATGACTAAAACAACAACGGACTGAGCAGAACTATCCGAGAAGAGTTTGCTCTCAATCTCACTCAGTCCATTTGCCAAATCGCCATAATTCATTCGTCTATTTTATGCTATTTCGTAAGGCTTCAAATGTAAAATCTGGTCATATCATAAGAAACTGCAATGTGTTGTGACATTACACCTAATGGCCTAATGCACGCATTCTTAGTCTGCGCTGAGATTAATTCCCAATTTATTTTATCTTGTCCCAAAAAAGAATTGCTTAATCAAATATATAATGCCGCCGGAGTCAAAGAGTTGAAACATGAAATATGAAAGAGTTGTGAAACAAACATGTTAGCAGACAACAGCCCATAAACAAGCCAAATCAAACCAATCGAAATTCTGATTATTCATTTAAAATTACATTTAGCCTACTAAAACATAGAAACCTATAACGCAGACCTTTTCTAATCAAGCCCCTCAGTTTTTTCAATAGAATAATCATTATTGCTCCGCCTATGCCATCATCTCCATTCATTGACTGACTAATAACATAATAATTGCTCTCTCAGGTTGTTTCGATGGCCCATCATAATGGGCTGTTATCTGTTTTTATTGCTATGTGTGTTGCATTATCTGGCTGACTTTCCACAGCTAGCCTATAGGTTATAGGAAATAAGTTTGTTTGATTTAGAGATCAAGTTGTTATGGCAGTCCATGGAGGATGTGCAAGTTATTAATTTTAAGTCATGATCATGACAAAACAAAAGTTGTTTTCTCAATTTGTTGGCCGAGCAGAATGCCTCTATTCTTATCGTCACGTTTGATTCAGGGGGCTAGAATAAATTACTAATCTGTCAATGTGGACAGGGTTGGAAAATTTTGTCTATTTTAATCTTTACCAATGTTTTGCGTTGTACTTGGGGATGTAGGCCTTTGTCGATATTATAGCACTTGTAGCCTATCTTCAACAATAGGCCTATTCATAATAACAGTCAGCTGTTAGCCGGAACGAATATGATGTATTTGTGGGCGTTCCTGGTCTATCTACACTCGTAGTTTTTTGAGAAAGCTGTGCTGTTTTGTGCCATGGCTTTTAGGCATGCTAAAAACTATACAGTATATGTTGATATGTTGCCTAAAAGTAAAATAAAAAAATTTTGATTTGCTTTTCTCAACTCAGTCACACGCACACAGTGAAGACAGATGGAGAGAGATACTTAGTATCGGTCAGATATATATTTTGTATTGCTACTCAAATAATCGAATTACTTAGATTACTAATTTAGCAATGGTGAGGACAGTTTGTGTCATTTTACTTTCCTGGTTTCAGTCCCATTGTGCTGAGAGACTGGTGCTGCTAGCACTGACTACCTTTATTGATATGCAAAATACACTAATAGTCCTGCATCCCTCCCCCACGTCCCCAGTGTGTCATTCTGTAGCCTATACATTCTAGAGAACACAGGCTTTATGACACAGATCCAAAGCACAGATAGAAGTTACAATATAAATACATAACATACAAAACACAAGGTTTAGCATCAGAGTGCGAGGGTCCAGATTTGACCACACTGATGTGATGTTTTTATCTTTTGACTTCAAATATAAAATCTGGTCATATAAGAAACTGATCTGCCTAATCCACACATTCTCAGTCTGTGCTGACATGAATTCCCAATTTCTCTTCTCTTGTCCCCAAAACAAGCTAATCAAATGTCTTAGGACAGAGCTTGATGGCCAGACTCGCTCCCCTAGTTCCTTCACTGTTTGTAGTAGTCTCATGCCCCGCCCCCACCTCCATGCTCCGCCCCCACCTCTCATTCTCTCACTGTGTTCCACATCAAAACCTGCCTCTGTCTCTCTTTCTCTCCCTCACTCACCATTTTATTAGGCATTGTGCTATCCATGTTCAATGATTTTCAATCTTTTAACTTTCAAATGATTTAATCAATTGATTGTTTAATAAACTGAATTGCCTACACATATCTTGACACTGTTTTTTCTGGTTGATGATTGCTTCATATTCTAGAAGTCAAACTTTCATCTTGTATTGCATAATTGTGGCTGTAAAGCGAACAGTGGCTATCAGAGGCTAATTCATGTCATAATTCAATCTAATAATTTTCATTATGAATAGGCCGATACAAGAGAAAATACAAGAGCTGTAACTGACACATCCCCAAGTACAACACAAATAGTATAACATCAGTAAAGATGAAAACAATATAATAACGGATAAAAATAGACTTTTCCAACCCTCTCCTTCACGTTGACGGATTAGGAATTAACTTCAGCGCAGACTGAGAATAAGAAGTAAACTAATATTTGGCGCATGAACTGAGCGGGACTTCTCTGATAGATGGTTTAAGATATTATGCTGCCATGTAAAGATAGTAGAAGCACAGCTTCACAGAATTACTGTTGAATCGCACCATGCATGAACGTGCACACTGTATTTACTTCAAGAATACCTTTACAACATTATCTAATGCTACTGAAAACAATAGGCTATAGAAGTGCACAAGGAAACAATAGTGGTAATAACAAATTGGCAGTATTTCAGAGCAGTATTTCAACATATCACAAGAGAAGCTCCTCCTCTCTCCTCCCCTGTAGCTCTCATCAGGAATGTCACTATAGTGTCCTGTGTGCAAGAAGCGCCATCTTCCGCCTAACAAAAAGTACATCCAACAGGCCCGGCGCTTCTAGTGTTAAATCAGCCTGAGCCTTGCAAGGCCAATGCTGACATAGAGTCGACCGTTTTGGTACTACTCTACGTCATGAAATTTATATTTTAAAAAAAGGGCTCACACATACACCCCGGCCCCACACCGCCCCCCCTCTCAGCCCCTTGCCCACTTTTTAGCATTTGTCAAAATTATGCAGTGGGTGTAGTTAGGCTCAGACCTGGGGGGTGTAGTTACACTTCTAAGTTTCTTTTTTAAGCTATAATAGCCTAATTATCATTACAGTAGTAACTGGCAACAAGAACAGTCATATCCTGTCTTTGTCAAAAAGCAGAACTAGTAGCTACTTAAAGGAAAAGGAGAAAACTTCTCATTCTGCTTCTGCTCTGTCATGTGCGCTTCCCTAGTCCTGAAAATTAATCTTTGCACAATATTCTAGACACAATAAGTACTATAGTTGTCGTTGTTCAAAGGGTAATTCTCCTTTCTTGGCCAAGAGAAAGTGAGAACTGTTAGTGATAGCCTACTGTAATTGTTAAGAATGGAGGAAGATGTAACTTATGCAACAGTGATATTCAGCTCTAATGGTATTTCCAGTATTTCCAGTCTGGGTGAGTCATAAACACTTTATTTTGGGGGCTTAATCAACCCGCAGTGTCTTTTTGTTTGATGGTGTATTTGACATTCTGCCAAACCGAAACCTCCAACCGCCGCTGTTCCACCAGAGCTGCTCAGCGGTGTTGTGGTTGTTGTGGGCAACTCCTGGGTGTAAACGTCTCAATAAGAGAAATGTTATAATAATGATAATAATGCATTTTATTTATAATGTGCATTTCTCAAACCCATGCGCTACAAAGGATCAGAAGCAGTAATACAAGTTATATAGTTGGACACTGTAGAAGACACCGTGCCCAACAGTAGAAAACTGTTGCTGTACTGAAATGTGTAGCTGTAGGAAATGAATAACAGAGCATTGCTGATAAAGAGTGTGTGTTGAGCAAAACTTCTCTGAATGAAAAAATAAAATGAAAAAAAAATAAAATAAACATTAAAAAAAAATCCAGCAACAGTTTGAACCCCAGAATCACTTATAGTTTGCAGATTTATTTTTGGTCGGATCTCTTCCTTCTTTTTGTTCCAGAGAAAAAAGACGTGGAAAATACAATCTACAGTGAGTATATGCGTCAGTCAGGGAATAACATTTCTGCCATATCAGATTAACTGAGGTTTATGATGGAAAATGAGATTAATAATGATACTTTATTGTAATAGTTAATGTAATGTGTGTAATTCAAATATTTGCTATTTTGTGGTAGAAAATGAGAAGACAACTCTGCGCTCTAGTCCCATTCAGCTGGTGACTGTAGGTTTGGGGATTCTTTGTATCATCTTGGTGTCAGCCATCACAGCGATCTGCATCCACTGTAAGTAGTCAGTCAGTCAGTCTCTATACCTGGGATGTCAGAAGTTTAACAATAACGAGTGAGTGCAAAAATACTTTCTTTTTTTTTTTTTTTCTCTCTCTCGGACTACAGTAAACGCAGTCATCTCTGAGCACAGTGCAAATAACGACAACTTGACGAGACAAAACCTGCAGCTGTGGGCAGAGAAGAGCAGCTTAGAGAGGCAGACGGAGGAGCTGAGCAGAGAGAAAAACAGCCTCAACTGGACTCTGGGGGTCATCTTTGGATTTGACATGTTTCCAGTACGTGACTACTGTTCACAGAAAGGTAAACAGAAAAACTATTTATAATATGCAAAAATGCTTTAATTAGCCATGGTCTTTTAAGGCTCGGCCATATCCTGTTCTATTATTGCACCACTGCAGTTAGTTACAGTTTATGGTGAATTTTGTCTTTGCACTTCCCTTATATGATCTTGTATTTTTCCTCACAGTTGTTGTTGTATTTTCTCTGTCTGCAGTGTTAGTGTTTGTCACAGTGCTGCATCCTTGATTAGGTCTTTATTGAAAAAGACGACCTTTAACCTCATTTGGACGGCGTAAAGTGACGTGAGAACACTTGACTTAGTTTGTGGTGTTTATTTTACGTTCACACAGTGTGTAAACCTTGTCTGGAGGATTGGGTGTCGTTCCGGTCCAGCTGTTACCTGTTCCAGCAGTTTCCTTACTATTCTAGTTGGAGAACGTGGGACGGAAGTCAGCAGGACTGCAGAAGTAGGGGGGCAGATTTGGCGGTTATCGGAAGCCAAGAGGAACAGGCAAGACGGATAAGAACCATTTTAAGTTCAAATAAAAGTAAACTTTCATACTGTAGGAGATGCTTGTGATCCATAACTACACGTTTTTTTTTCTCCATATATTTTCAACATCAAGAAAATGATCGCTGATAAAAACAATGTAAAGTTGACATTCATTTAGCCATATTTAAAATACAAAAAAGATGTCATCTATAAAATAAAGGTTTTCTTTTATTATAACAACAAGCAAATGTCTACATACTGTATTTTTAGCACTGCAACCTAAAACCACAACTTTGACCAGAAAAGGTGCAGAAACTGGAACTATCTCCAGGCACATCTGCTATTTTAAACCACAGAGAAACAAAACAGTACAACAGAAAGAGACTTTTGACTTTTCTTAATCATTAATAGCTATATTTTATCTTTTAGGAATTCGTCAAAAACTACACTAAATGGTACGATGATGATAACCATGGTTACTGGATTGGCCTGAGTGACAAGGCGACAGCCACACAGTGGACCTGGGTCGATGGAAGCAACCTGACTGTGAAGTAAGCACCAGCGTTCACAGTAACACACACCGCCTTTCAGAACCGCAACTAACGCACAGAAATGTGTTGTTGTTCCTTTTCTCGCCAGGTTTTGGATGACAGAAGAACTTGGTCACGGCGGTCATTGTACACTAACTCTCGGAAATAGGGATCCTTTAGCCAACTGGGACAAAGCAGGCTGTAGCATGAGAAACCGGTGGATCTGTAAAACTAAAGCCTTGATGAAGTCTGATTAGGAAGCAGCTTCAAACCAAAATGAGACATCCTCTATTTCACAAATATGACACCTGACAAAATGATAGCTAGCATGAAAGTATCAGCATGAAAAGCTTGTCATGGGATATTATCGAACATATTAGCTAGCTTGATCCCTTCACTTCCCAAAAGGTTACAGAGTTGAGGGGATGTCATTATTTGTTTTTGTTTTTTTTGTCTTTAATGTTGAGAAATGTTTTTCAAAAAAAGATGTTATGACATTTTGGGATGAACCTCTTCAAGCTTTTCCCAGCACCAAAGACATGCAGATAAGGCTAATTGGAGATTGCCTGTGTGTGGTCTCGTCTCTCGTCCAGTCCCTCGCGACCCTGACCAGGAATAAGCAGGTTTAAAAAAAACAAATGAACGAATGAAGGTTGGTCTTGTTAAGCTTTCGCTGAGACAATCAACAATCTTTGACACGTTACATTGCTGGAACCTATGTTTTTCTACTGTGTGTTATTTTCTTCCATTTGCTGCAAGCATCCTTGTCCTTGGTGCCGTTCTGCAGAGGCAGCACCGTAAACCATTTTATGAGACACAAGAAGCTGAAATGTGGCTGGTTTATGTATGTATGTATATTATGTTAATGTCAATAAGAAACCAAATTAAAATATTTTTTCAAAATCATCATCAGTAACAGTGGCAATAGTAATCCTCAAATAACCCTCAAATAATGTTCCCTATAGTGTACCATACCAGAAATGATATATTACAAGGAGATTGGTGTGATAAAGTCCACATGTAACCCAACAACATAACGTAACGTAACATGGTTAACCCAACAGATACACAGGGCGGGTTATAGGGTCATGGTTAAAGTTAGGGTCATGACACCCGTAACAGAGAGAGAAAAGAAACGCAGAAGCAGCGACTGATTGCAAAACATTGACCGTAAGCGCAACCCTGGAAATATGTGGCTCTTGCATCCAGGTTGTGCTGTCAAAACAGCTACTTCATACTTGCAACACGGCCCAGAGTAAACATATATACATTATGAAGCAGCAGAGGAAGGGGAACTACTCGTTTCCACTGTTGTACAAGTTTGTTCAGTCTCACCTTTGAAAGACAGGCTCCAGTTCAGCTTGTTTGCTGAAAATAAACTAGATACTGCAAGTAGATACATTTTAAGCATGGAGGAAGAACTCAATTACGCTACAGTAGATTTCAGAAACTGTGGTCGTGCTCCAAAAGGTAAGTGCCTTCTTCTTTATTGACATTAAGTGGTTTTGGTGTCAGTGAATTTGTAAACCTCTGTGCCGGGCTAATTCGATTCCTCTATTCCTGGTCTTAATCTACTTATGGTTCATAAATTAACTTTTTTGTTAAATGTGTTGTACGGTACATGGCGGAATGGAAGCGGCTTTATTGTTTAAGTCATGTAATTAATAGTAGTATTCATAATTAAAAGATATCTTATCTAGCCATTTCCCTTTTTGTACTGTTATCTAGAGACAAAAGAAGAAGAAACACATTATGCTGAAGTAAAACATTCTGCAAATAAAAGCAGTAAATCACCAGGTAAGTTATAAAAACTAGTACCATGCTGAATATACTGTACAATAACTACAACAGCATACTAATAATAATAATAATAAGATATCTTTATTTGAATTTGTATAGCTTTTTTCAAAACAGTTACAAAGTGCTTTAATACAATAAAATAAATGATAAAAAGTAAATACACACAAATAAAAACAAAATCCACCGTTAAAAGCAACGCAAGCAAAGCAAGAACAAAACAGCAGAAAATGCATAGGACCCACAATCACAATACAAGACACTAACATTTACCTGTAGACTGATAATACTCCAGTCGATTTGGACCTTCTTATGATGATTTGAAAGTGAGCCTTTATCATTGCCTGCAGATGGTAAAGCAGATCCACACAATCAGCCGGTTCATCTGGTGGTTGCATGTTTGGTGGTACTTTGTGTCCTGCTAGTTGCAGCCATTGCAGTCATCAGTCATCATGAGTAAAATGTCAAGACATGTCAAGAATGACTGACTGAGTTATGATATGCAGTCAAAGGGTGTGCAAAAATAAACAACCCTGTCTGACCACAGTAAATGCTGACTGATTCATCTGACTGACTGATGGATTGGTAAACAGTTAGGTGACCGTTTCATTCGTTAACGCATTCATTAATTGCCACCGACATGCGGTCTCGCCGTGTCACCGCAGTGACAACAGTCATGTCCGAGCACAGTGCTAACTCCAACAACCTGACGACACAAAACCTGCAGCTGCGGACGGCGATCGCCGGCTTAGAGAGACAGAAAGAAGAGCTGACCAGAGAGAAAGACGGTCTCAACTGGACTCTGGGGGTCATCCGCGAATTTGATAACTTTCCAGTAAATCAATACTGCTCACAGAAAGGTGAATGGTGTTCTACGTGACCCGTAAAATATATCTTAACTGACAAACGTAAGCATAAACATAAGCTCACAGTTGTGGTTTGTCTTCTGACATCCAGAGTGTAGGCCTTGTCGGGATGGCTGGGTTTCTTTCCAGTCAAGCTGCTACCTGTTTTACAACGACGACGCTCCCTGGAAGACATGGAAGGACAGCCGGCAGTACTGCCAAGAGAAGGCCTCAGATTTACTCATTATCGGAAGCCAACAGGAACAGGTAACACGTAAACCCTCTTAACGTTTTTCTGGGGTTTTTTTTTTTTGTCTCCGTTTATGTATTTTACCTTGAATTGTGAGATGACGCGGTGCTTTGCGTGACCCAAGGAACCACGAAATCCATTAAAATATTATATTTTGTAATTAAAAAAAAAAAAAAAAAAAAAAAAAAAAAAAA
>OMKK01041549.1:0-10276 GCA_900302305.1 Polymixia japonica | reverse complement strand
TGTGTGGACGTTCCCATTCACTTTCACATGTTTTTGTGGGTAGTTCTAAATAATGAGGAAGACAAGCAGGGAGATATAATTAGGAATAAGGGGGCACTTAAGCAAAAATGTGAATTCTTTTAAGGCTTGCCCTTGTATGCTGATGATTAATTACTTCCAGAAGGGATTTGGGAGAAATATATTGCCAACTCTTTTTTCTGGACGGTATGCTCTAAGCTTGTTAAAGGGATGTGTACAGGCCTGTTATTTCGGTCTCTCTTTAATCAAATGCAAATTATAGCACTTACTGTTCTCTGAAATGGGTTCATGCGAAACAAATGAACAACATGTAAACAATGATGTAGTGTTTAACAAAGCTGGCATCTGACAAAGTTTGTTAGTTTGACTGAAGGAACTCATGACTTGGTTGGGAAATATGATAAATCAGATGACAATGATGATTATGTAATTTTTGTTGGTTAGTTTAGTTTAGTTTAGTTTAGTTTAGCTTAGTTTAGTTTGGTTTTGTTTGTCCCAGATACCATCTGTAATGTCCCAGAAATGTCCAAGAACTATACTGATTGTTTCTAAGAACAAGGTGTAACCAAGTTTCAGAAGTATATTGTAATTACCCCTCCAGTAGAGAGTCTTATGTCTAACTCAAGAGTGTAATTTTAAATGAACTTGATGGTTGGCAGGGCATTCTATTATGCTGGCACACAAAGAACCAATGGGTTTGCATGTACGAATGACACCCGTTACATTGGTGCTGTGACCTGTTTTAAATTGCTGATTCTATGTCCTGGTCCACTGGTTCGATTTAAGGACTGATTTTAGAGGGCTGGTGGACAGACAGAACACAACAGAAATGAAGAAACTGACTAAAGTCACTCCTATGGAAGAAATTCTATACTTGCACACTTTTGAATTAACCAAGCTTATTCAAAAGCCAAGCTAATTCAAAAGCATGCTACTATCTATCATGTTGGCAGGACTTAAGTGTTAAAACTTAAGAGGAAGAAATATTCTTTGCTAACATGAGAGATTACTGAAACAAGCACTAATTCTGCCATTTAACTCCTGTACTAACACCCAAAACAACTTTTAAAACATTTTGCTAAGGAATTACAACTTAATTTGAGTGGTAGATAACCTTAAAGAAATACAACAAGGAAAAGTAGGTTACATGTTTTACATGCAAGGCAGACATCCAGACAATGATGTGTTTATGACAATGGCTAAATTGTCTTCAGGTGTAAAGATTTAGTCAATTAAGTTAATGAAGACTTCACTGAGCACTACATAAGGGAAAGACATGTATGAATAAGATATGAGTGCCACCTTGTGGTAGAAGCGTGGTATTGACTGACTGCTGGAGGACTTAGGAGGTTGTAACCAATTGAGCAGGAAAGTCAAATACTTTTTTAAGAAACATACTTTTGAAAAAATTATTGATATACTATTGATCCTCCAAATCTAGAGGTCCCACTAGCATGTTTAAATTGTTATTTATAACTATGAACGATACATGCCATAGATAAAAGCTTTTATAACGAGTGACATCCTCATCCTCCTCCAGCCATGATTTTAAAAAGAAGGATAGGTAATGGGTATGAATGACGTACATTCTTATCAAATTACTATTATTATCATCTATTATTGAAAATATATCAATGGTTTTACCACATTTGAAGGGCCCAATAGCCATACAACCCACTCAAGCCCTAAATAATTATTTTGGTCATATCTAAATTTACAATAGCCTTATCCCAGTGTATTAACCTGTGTGTTAACCTATAGAAAAGTATTATTAAGTACACAGTAATACTTTTTAAGTATGAAATCTCCCTGCTACATAGTGTATTTACAAGGGTGTAACAACACATTTAGTACAAAGTGTATAAACATAATGTATTAAATTAAGTACTAAGTAAAGATGCTTACTTACAAGAAAGGAGTTTCAGCCTCAGACATAAATGAATGCTGTGTAAACATTGGATGTTCATTCTTTAATGAAATGTGTTTCATTGACCACTATGGTAATATGTATTAATATGAGATGATGAATTATATACTATATACTATATATACTATATTTTATCCATACGAGACACAATACATTGTCATAGACTAAATTCAATTTCCCGCCAACACAACAAAAACATAATCCACATTGTGATACATGTAATACTTTAGGATTGTGCAATGTACTTACGGTTTGTTAAGGTGAAACGACTTAATTAAAGTAAAGTGTAACATAGCAGGTACACTTGTGTATTTACATTGTACTAAGGGTACTACCCCCAATCCACGAGAGATGCCACAATGCCTCCCCATAGACTAAACATTTCCAAGGGAAAATATAATCCAATATTTGATACATGTAATACTTTAGGATTGCATTGAAGCCTATCACCATAGTGGTCAATGAAACAGATTTCAGTAACATTTGCATTAGACAATGGCACATTATTCAGTAGCACTTGTCAGGGGCTGAATTTATTTTGTAAGTACTTAATTTTCATGTTTGCACACCTTGTACTTGTGTTGTTACACCCTTGTAAGTACAGTATGCATCAGAGAGATTTTCATTGATTAGGCCTACTGACAGTGTTGTTGTGTGGAATAAGGCTATTTTAAAGTAGTGTTACCATCATTTCAACTTTCCTTACAGCAAAAAGAAAAACACCAAAATTGCAGTGACGTGGTTTTTCAATGATGATGATGAACATGTATCTTCCAGAGTTACAGTGGGACATGGTAAGGTCAATTCCATAGAAATGGTGTTGAGAATCTTTGCTCGAGTTTTTGAGTGCATGTGTGAAAATATTGTGATAACTGATTTTGTCCATATCACCCAGCCCTACCTGAAGATAAACTTGTTTTCCAGTGCTCTAACATCTTGGACTTGGACTGCACAACGCATTTTTTAAATATTTCAACTAGAAAAGTTGATTTATTTCGATCCAACATTAGCTCTATGTCACAGTTTATGTTTTTCAGTTTATTTATTCATTCAGTTATTTATTCATTTCAGTTGTCTGTCTATACATACTAATTCTGTCATTTCAGAATCTGCCACTCCCACCTGCCTGCCTTTCCCGCCAATAGTATAATTCACTCACCTGTTCCACATTCCCTCATTAGCTCACTCTGTACAGTTTATATACCGGTTTAGTTCCCCAGATTGTATTCATGTCTTGTGCCTTAGCTTTCCAGTGTTCTGATTATTGCCTGCCTGTTTCTATTCCTGATCATGTATCGTGTGTGTTTTTGGATTCCGCCTCACCCCCGACCCCTTTGTACTTTTGCCTGCCCTTTTCGATTTTGATTTCCTTGTTTGATCGTGGTTCGACCTGGCCTGTGTTTTGGATTCTGCCTCAGCTCATTCGCTTTACACTTTTGCCTGCCTGCTTGGATTTGCATATCGTTGTTTGTTTTTGTCTAAGTAAAGACTTTACTTCTGCCTCCTGAGTCGTGCTCCTGGGTCACTGTTCTGAACTGTTACACTCAAGCAAAAGCGACCAATGTTCTTCTGGGGATCCACATAAAACCTATTTCAGACATAACTGGACAAGAAAACTTTAACCCCAAACACCAAGACAAACCATGAGTTAGTAAATAAGCAATATGATATTACCAGTACTAATAATACTAGTAATAACAGTGTGTCACGAATAGGTCTTAGTGTTATGTTATATGTTTTGTCCAGTAGATGTCCTCAGTGTGTTCCCCACATGCTAACCTGTGTCACCAACTGCCTTCCATCATGACATTACTCCAGTGTATATAGTGTGTCCTCCTCAGGTCATCTTTGTCAATGTTGTCCTCAGGTTGTCAATGATGTCAATGTTCGGAAGTCAATGTGTCAGATGTCAATGTTCTGTACGTTATTGCTAGTGTTGTCTTTGCCTACCCGTCACCAGAATCTGACTCTCGCCTGTTCCTCCATCTACTTGTCTGCCTGTTGTCCCGAATCTGCCTGTTATCCGACCTGCCTGCTTATTTCTCGACTCTGCCTGGCTGTCTGTTGAGCTGTTCTTGTCTATCTGTATTTATCTGAATACTATTCCGTAAAAACAGTCTGCACTTGGTTACATCCCAGAACTAATCATCTGTTTGGCTTCAATTTAATAGTGTTCTTTCATTCTTTATTGAAATGTATTCATTCTTATTACTACTGCCACTATTGCTAATACTTATTTAGCAGCTATGGCAACCAAACACTATTGTTGCACAGTGCTACAGTGAAGTGCCTTACAGACAAAGACAAAGAATAGGAGTGGCAATACGAATTATTTTTGTTTCCATCCAAAATGTGTGTTCCTTCAGTCCCTTCGCTGGATTTAAAGGAACAGTGCACCCAAAATGCTAATTTTGTCATTATCTACTTACCCTAATGTCAGCCAAAACTCTGAAGTTGAACTAAATAGTAGAGTTCCAAAAACAGAAATGACTGTAACATTTCTCCAAACACCTCTTGCAACATAATCCAAGTGTTCTGGAGCCAAACAACTACACTATGAGTCCAAAAGGTCTATAAATATACCAGACAAAGACAAGACTAGGTCAAAACTTAGTATATGGCTTGACCGTGGCCAAAAGCCTTGTCGCTAGAGGGCTTTTATTTTGAAACGGATACATTGGCCAATGGGGAAACTCCAACACTCGGCCGATGCCGCTTTCAAGTGCATGTCTGAATGATCGGATGATACTATAGTTTTCTCCGAGTGGAAGTTGATAACATGACATGCATGCATTCATGTGGTTTTTGGTCGGAACTCGTAAAGAAGTTCAATGTTGTCATTAGCTTGTTAGCTTTAGTTAATACGTTTGGGCTATTTCACTGCCGGCCGTAGCACAAAGCAGAACGTTACGGTACTAGACCTACATTTTAATTTTGTTGTTGTAGCTCTCCGAAGGTATTATCAAATGAAAATTCTTACCATTAACAAAATGCTCCAAATGTTCATTGTTGTGGCTATATTGAAAAAGACAATGACCTCAGAACTGGGGCAACTTGTGTTGCATCTAGACTTTTGATTTACCCGACTTGATTATCCGACTTTGTAGGGTGTTCACGTCCAACATATGTTGTGATTTTCTGTTTATACCTTTCTCTCGTAATATCGTCTAAACTAGCACAGTACGGGCTTTCCTTCATCTTGTCCATTCTGCTTTTCACTTCCTGCCCTCCATCTGAATTTTGTGCGTCATCGGAATCACGTGACTGCAAACAACCTATGGTGTAACTTTATCACTCACTCACTCAGTCAGTCAGTCAGTCAGGGCTGGCCCCACTGTTGTAGTCCAGCCAAAAAGGTAGGGCTGGGGGTGGTAACCTAAAGCATACAGTGAAACAGAAATGGGCTAGAGTCACGTGTGCACAGCAAGCAGAGTGCAGCAGGTGCTTGTGAGCGTGTACGCTTTCAAAAACATGAATATCAGTGAAGACTTGTGCTAAATACTGCTGTAAATATTTTATAAAAATTTTGGACTCATCCCCTGTGCAATCATGCTTCAGAACACTTGGATTATGCTGCAAGAGTTGTTTAGAGACATTTTATGGTAATTTGTTTTGGAACTCTAAAGAAATGGACCTCATTCACTTCAACTGTTGGAAGAAGGCTGAGATGGAACTTTGCTAGCTAACTCACTGAGTGTTACGTGGACGTAAAAACTTCAGTTTCGACAGGCATGAGGGTGAGTAGACAATGACAAAACGTTTTGGATGAACGGTTCCTTCTTGCAATGCTTATCTCAATTGATTTATCATTGAGCTATTAGGTAGAATAACTTTAACTTTATATAGTCCTCAAGTGGAAGAGTATTAGTATTGGTATAAAGTCATGAAGTAAAAACTACATTCACCAAATACAACTTGTAAAATGTTTTGGGAAAGGACCACACATTTCTGAAAAGAGCTCGATCTGGCAGAAAAAACACATGCATTGACATTCAATTCCAATCCTTATATAAAAAATAGAAATACCATACAATATTGCATATAATACAAAAATAGACATCTGTGATCAACAGGCATACATTCCATTTCATAAGCAGCTCAATTAGAAAGAAAATCCATCCTTCTCAAATAGTCCAATCAAAGTCTGTTCTGTCTCGTGACGGTTTCCTCTTCCTGTTCCTCTTGGACGCTGCCCCAGCCCGAGGTTTTAGATCCCTAAATTCCTCTCCAGAGCCCGTATCCAGGCTGTCCTGGTTGTCCCTCCAGCTGTCGGGCACCGTTGGAAAGTCCTCCCCTGGGGAATGCATTGGTCGGCCATACACCTTGCTCTGCAGGTCAGCAATGTCGTTATGGATGTCTGCCATCAGCAGGAGCAGAAAGTCAAACGAGCCTGGTGGGCCCTGGGGGTCAAGTAGAACCAAAGAGAAAAGATAAAACAGATATTTTGTTTGTCTTTGTCTTTAGCCTCTTTGGGGGAAATGCACATAAACGTTACTCTCTCTCAAATAAAGTACAAATAACACTGATAGTTTAGTTGTCCTCATGTTCAACTTAGGAGGAAGACTAAGAGGAGGATGAAGAAGACTAATGGAGATTCTCATCTTTTCAGTAGTCTTTGTCTCATCCATCTCAAGCTGTCCCACTCAAATGGGAAGGTGACTATTATTTCATTGACCCCTGTCTTTTACAATTCACCACAGCGATTAAGAACCGGCCCTTCTTTTAATGTGTGAGCGTGTCTGACGTGTGTGTATGTGTGCAAGTGCATGTCTGGACTTCATGGTGGTGATTTAAAACATCCAGAGCACAACTTAAGTTAGAAATGTTGTAAGAATGGCCACGTGAACTCTGCTCACACGCTTCACTGGAATATTACTCTCAAAGCAGAATACAGAGGAAATTATTGCAATGGGAATCCTGAGGATCAATGGACTGTTTAGGACTGGCCGCTGAGAATATTCTCTTTTCATATGTTATCATATTTCATATGATATCATATTTTCTTGTGGTAAACAAATAAGCATCTGCAGCAGAGAAACATCCTCTCTGTTAGAGTTAATATAAGACAAGTCCTGGCATCTTTGAGCAGCAAAGTGAAGGACTCACTTAATCACTTAATCAATTTAATCCACTGTGACTGTAAATCGAATGTAACCACATGCAAAATATTACGTGTAAATATTATGTGTATTGTCCAGGCTACAGTAGTGTGGAAACAGAATAGATAGCCAGTCTTACTGGTGGTCCAGATGGCCCAGGAGCTCCTCTCTGCCCCTAAAGAAACAAAACAAATATTTAGTTTAGATGAGTTACAGCAAATAAAAAGCATGAGAAAAATTCATAGTGTTTTGACCAGGGAATGTCTTCAAGGTGCAACATGAAGCAAGAGAAAAGCTTTGCTTTCTGACTGAGAGTAACAATGAATGCCAGATGCATTCAAAAAGTAGGGCTACAGAATAAATAGACACCCAATTTTGAATGAAAATAAAGTACACAAATATACATCAAATTATATTTTGAATGACTGCATTGTTTAGCTATGAAATGGTGTCCTATGTATGTAATTAATGAAAACTGTGTACTGATATAACCACACACATACCCAAACTGAAAACTATCATGGCAGCCTATTGACCTAAGGTAGCTTGCATGCAGTGACC
Organism: Polymixia japonica; assembly: GCA_900302305.1. Taxonomy (NCBI): domain Eukaryota; kingdom Metazoa; phylum Chordata; class Actinopteri; order Polymixiiformes; family Polymixiidae; genus Polymixia; species Polymixia japonica. The sequence continues at coordinate 2,671 of OMKK01041549.1, read as the reverse complement.
TGACTACTGTGTTTTTTCCCCAGGCTCAGGGTCACACCGGGGCTGTGATTGTTATGGCAGATGTTTTGGATTTGTTACTCGTAGAGACAGATTACCATCACCCTCAAATCTATCAACACAAACATTGCTGCTCTACAGAGAGAATAGCAAGGTACTGTGTCAAAAAACAAAGGTACCTAAGTTGTTCCATACGTGATCCATAAGCTAGACAAACAAAGTGTTGGGGGTATACAAGATCCAGTCCTGTTGGTTTAGAACGGATCCTAGCTGTAATATCTCATGCCTCTACTATGGTTTTTATAACATGGCTGGCCTGGCTGGTAAGTTTTGATAAAAGGAATATAATCCCTCCATCACTATCAAAATCTCAATAATTATTAAATTTAAATTACTAAATTACTAAAAAGTGATCTATAAACAGCTCCAATATTCAGCCGCAATTACTAGTCAAAGGCAAGACATATCTTGGAAGTAAGGGTTTATTATTACTCACTCAATCTATAAATAATTTCTTACCTAGAATAGTTGGCTCCCATAAGACAGCTAGAGGTCATTATAATATAAATAAAGTACACATAGATATTATACATTTTACAAATTTATATTTCTGTATTTTATACAATCGCGTTAATCACAGACAGCATCGGAACTTACCTTCATGCCATCTTTCCCAGGAGCTCCAACAGGTCCCTGTTAAAGTAAAAGTTAAAAAAAAGACAAAAAAAACACAACTATCATTATCAGAATGCATTTATGTATGTGCATTGTTTTAACCATGTTTTAAAAAATAATTTTCAATAAAAAAACAAATTCCTTTTTGAAGTTATGAATACATCACGGACAACCTCACTGTGCCCCTACAACAAAGGTCATCCAGGCTGACCTTTGGGCCTGTGTCCAGTCCACTGTAAAATGAAAATTGAGGAACTTGGAGTACCTTGATATCTTTCCTAAAATCTCATCATTAAAGAGGTTATGGGGATGTCATATTGGGAGTAGGACCAACATCAAGACAAATACCAGTATGCTGACTCATACAGTACCTCACACATCATCTCTGTAATCCTGGCATGCAGTCAAAAACACTCAACATGGCGCCAACCTTCAGGTCTGTGATAGAGTCTAATAAGAATTCTGCACAAAAAGTGGCTAGTGTTTTTTTGGTCCGATCCCACCAGCATGTAGACGTATACAACACAACCAGTAGCATAAATATAAAGGCTGTCGTGTGAATTAAAGCACACATCTCTACACTCTACGCAGTGTTATCAAACTCATGGTCTGGCCACATGCAGCTCATGACATCCAGATTACATAAACACTGAACCATTAAAACCAAAACTACGATACATTAATGCCTCTATGGCCACATCCAGGCCGACACCCAGGTCTTCCAGGCCGGACAACGGTCATGGCCCTCAAGACGCGCTAAGTCGAAGAAAATAACAACTATAAGTGTAAATGGATTCTGTCCAGCTGTTATCATTAACGTGTGTCACACTGTGGCTTTCTTTCCTTTTTAACACGCAGACCTTGGCAGCAGTTACGGTGGGGGAGTTCTTTGAGGTTCTTTGTTTTTTTTTTAACAATGCAAGATGCGACATGAGGGTTACTTGGCTGCCTCCCTGCCTTGCTCTCATCATGGAGATAAATCAAACACACCTCTCCTGGGACTGAGGTATGACATGAGACAGAAAGACAGGAATGGACACACAGGGGCCTGTGAGCTCAGAGGGACAGCTGGGAGGGTTATAGTCAGGACACACAGGTGCACACGTGTGTGCACGCGCGCACGCACACACACGCACGCACACACACACACACACAGACACACAACCTAGACAGAGACATGCACACACCACAGATTATACAGAACTAAATGTACATGCCTGTGTTCATATAGGTAAGCGCACACACACATGCACACACACACGCAGACACACACAGATATATATTCATAGCTGCTAATCACTAGACTGTGATGTCAATATGAGGAAAAGGAGAAATGGAAAGCTATAAAATATTGAGTGGTGGTACATAAATATTATCTTGAAGGTAGACAGCATGTTTTAAACATTCTTTATAACCGCTGTTGAGTATTGTGAAGGACGGGGGTATGTACTGACCACGGGTCCTCGTCGACCCTGTTTGATGTGGGACAGGTCTGGTGTGGGTCCAATGGGCCCCATCAGGCCCCTGGGTCCAGGAGGACCCGGGGGGCCCAACACTCCTGTGTATCCCGGTGGACCTTCTGGTCCCGGGTCTCCTGTAAGCATCAACAAAACTGACTTCAGTAGATGATGGAAACACTAAGCTGCAGTTGAAATCTTTTAGCAAAGCAAAAATTGTTTTTGAGATTTGAATTTTTCCAGAGACGATAAAGAAGAAGATGTTATAGTGTATGGTTCCTTCTTAGATGCTGGTGCATCCATGTCGCTAAAGTGTTGATCTCCTTTTTTGTAACATCTCTGCTGAGTGTATTTCTGTTTTGTTTGACAGGGACAGAGTTAACTTAATGTGTCTTACCTGGAGGACCAGGGAGACCTGGAGGCCCTTGTAAGAATGAGTGGGATGTCAGCATTTTTTCATTGGTCATCTGCTCGTGGACCTCAGAATTGCTTGGAAGCATGGCCATCTGGAACAAGAATTGATAGATACGTGCATAATTAGT
>OMKK01041547.1:0-36737 GCA_900302305.1 Polymixia japonica | reverse complement strand
AAGGTAAACTTAGGTGTATGGTAAGGTAAGGTAAGGTATGATTAACTTAGGTGTATGGTAAGGTAAGGTAAGGTAAGGTAAGGTAGACTCAGGTGTATGGTAAGGTAAGGTAATGTAAGGTAAACTCAGGTGTATGGTAAGGTAAGGTAATGTACGATTAACTTCATTGAAGTATTCATAGTTAATTATTTGCTTCAGAAATGTAATAAGATTTAACATATTAAAGAAAGAGCACCTTCATGATGCTAATAATGTTTCAACTTGCGTCAGACTTACTGATTTCCCTGGAGAGCCCATTAGTCCTACAACTCCTGGATCACCAGTGTTACCCTGGTAATGAATAGAGGAAAAATGATTGTCATATTACAGCGTCCATCTTTTACTTCATTTTGAGAGGTGAGGTACAAATGTAGTATAGAACTGCAGTTTAAAGGTTGTTATTATCATCTTTATTGTTATTAATAGTCATAGTACTAACAGTAGTAATTGTACTACTAATAAAATAGTACAGTAGTACTAATAAAGTAGTAATTAGTATAATTGCCATTATACGTTCATATTATGCTAATAATAACACCTATAATAATAACTACATTGTTCTTTATTGCAAAATATGAAATCATACCACTCCGCCACTGACACCTTTTGGCCCATAAGCACCTGGCAAACCCTACATTAAGAAAATCACATAACCAACAACCAAAATTAATACATTTGATGCTTTTGATGATGAATCAGAGGTGTTATGGGATCAGAGGTCATACTTACAGGAAGTCCTTGGAGGCCTGCCTCACCTGGAGCCCCATTTTTCCCAGGAATACCCTGGATAAATAACAGAAACAAAAGACGGGTCAAATTTCCTAATGTTTTTTTTTATTTTTATAAAATACAGATGAAGTGCCTTGCTCAAGGGCCCTTCGGCATTCGTTTTAAAAGAGAGAGAAGTAGAGAGGACTATTACTCATTAATTTTCCCCTCCCAGGTTTTCCCAACCTGTCTGATGATTCAATCCGCAAGCCTTCAGATGTCAAACTTCTAAAACCTTTAAACTACCACCATCACTTTTACATACTATTGTAATAATTCAAGAAATTGGTGAAACTGTACCTTGGATCCTGGCAACCCAGGTATTCCCTCACGGCCATCTGGACCAGGGAGGCCCTGTTCATGAGAGAAAGAAGGACATGGTAAAACGAATGGTTAGACAGAGCTAACTACACACGCCTTCTGTGACAGATTTCCATAAGTAGCAAATAGATGATGAGGATGGAGGGACACTCACAGACTCTCCTTTTGGCCCTGGTACTCCTCTGATTCCAGCTGGACCTCGAGCCCCCTACAAAACAACAAAGCCGCTAACTCAAATAATGATAACAATAATAATAATCGTGAATTTTATTTTTACCACATGGAAAGCAAGAGTAAAAGATAGAAACGTAAGGTAAGCACACAATAGCAGCATATCGTATCAAAAACAAGCTGACAAAACATAGTCCATACAGAGGAGAGGACACAGCTGACAGGACATCAGAGAAAGGCATACAAGCAGATGAGCTTACATGAGTGAGCTTTGCAAACTTCAACCTTAAACACCATGCATTGGATTTGATGCACAAGTGATTCTACTAGCAGTAGTTTGACATTGTCATTGAAGGGCGTGGATCTTTGCTCACGGGTTCCATGTATCTGAGCTGTCTGCATGGTCTGTGTTTCAGGACTTACCTGTACTCCCCTCGGCCCAGCCTCGCCGACCGCTCCTCTCTGGCCCGAATCGCCCTAAAACCCATGCAATCGACAGAATGATGCGTATAAATAACAAGGAGACGTCAACAGGGGTGACAGTGACACGGTGCAAAGAACACAGGCACTTACTGGGCTGCCCTGGATTCCCTGAGGACCCAAATCGCCAAACTTTCCACGAGGTCCCTGTTTTGGGAAGATACGTTGTCTTGTATTAGTTGTTTAAAGTTCCACGTTTTACCTTTCTTTAACAATGGAGGGCAACTTTCGTCAAAATGATGTAAGGCATGGCAGTGATGCCTCACCTCTGGAGCCATATATACAGTAGCCCTTCCTACCTGGCCTAGGATCGAATCCCACTACAACCGTCTCTGTGTTTCCCCTATTCTGTCTTTCTCTCAGCCTTCCTCCCAAGTCTAAATACTCACAAGCAGGGGAGTGAACTCTCCACTCTCTTAAAAAAAAAAAGGAAAAGGAAGGAAAGGGGAAAAAAAAAGGAAAAAAAGAAAATAAATGACCTCACGAGCCCCTTACCCTATCACCTTTGGAACCCATTATTCCTGTGATGCCTCTTGGTCCACCTGGGCCCTAAAATCACTCAGCGGATAGAGGGAGAGAGAGAGAGAGAAACATATCTCATGTTAATATGTTTGAAATAAAGACGTATGAGACGTATAAATTCTACGTGCGAGAGAAAACGGTGAAATATTTTACTGGTAGTCCTTGAGCTCCGACATCGCCCACTAGTCCTTGATCGCCCTCCTCTCCCTGAAAGAGAGCGTGACCCAAATGCGTCATTATTTGTCCCTAAATGTTTCAAACTACTGTTTCAAAATATTTTTTCTAAATAAAATATTTGAATTGATTATAAGAGAGATTGTTTGGGAGTTTGTTCATTAAATGTTTCAATTCCAAGTTAGAGACGGTGTACGCGAGGTTGTTATGTGATGAGAGGAAGGAAAGAGAGATGTCACCTTGTGTCCTTGCTTTCCAGGCTCTCCAGATTCACCCTTAGCCCCTTTGTGACCCTAGTGGCAGAGGTCAAGTCAAATTCAGTCACATGTTTGAACAAAACAGGTGAATCATATCACAAAAGCCTTTCCGGAGCAACAAAAGACATGAATACAGATCAAAACAAAAGTTTTGGTGTACGCATGAGTGTGATGTATGTGTGTGTGTTTGTGTATGTGTGATGTGTATGTTTGTGTGTGCGCATGTTTGTGTGCGTGATTATGTGCATGTTTGCATGTTTGTGTGTACACACATTTCTTCTACGCGTGTGCGTGTGTGTGTGTGTGTGAGATGAGCTATACAGTAGCAGAATTACAATTACATATTGCAATTAATTACATACTAGTCCGAGTCACTGTCATAACATAACATTAACAACCACTTTATTTACTCACTTTCATGCCGGGAAGACCAGAATATCCAGTCAGACCAGCAGGGCAGGCATTGGGACACTGAAAAACACAAGGACAGCCTATTTGAGGTCATGGAAGAGCCCTGCCACTAGGAGGCTCCACTGGCAATGACCCCATAATCCATGACCCAGTTAGCATGTGTATTAAAATGTTAATCTTGTCTCCTGCTCATACTTGCCCTGCCTACATTATCGCAGTCCAAGGGATTATAGACTATAGAGAGTGTTTGAGTATGTGTCTTTTATACAATGGGTTAGTTCAGCCAAGTAATCTTATCAGTTGAAGTTTAATTCCAACCATGCGGCTAAATCCCATAAAGCCATAATGCCAATGGTGCCTCTTGTGGTCACCAGGTAGCTTGCTAGCAATCCTTCTCACTTTCTCCTGTCCATCATTGTTAGCCATTGGAGTTGTATGTTCTTTGCCCATCTTGCCTTTGACCTTGCCAAATCATTGTCGCACCAATAATCACAGGAAAAAAAAAATTCCCTCTTGGGTATAACTGCCATGTCATATGTTAACTAGGTGTACACGTTGGCCTGGTATTAAAATGTATTTCACAGTTGTACACAGTTGTACCTGTACCCTCATGCACCTCCACTCTTGGAGAGTTGAGATAAGTAGGTTCTATTATAAGTGCACTAGCGTGGAATTCTCCAACTTTTGTAAGGTGTTCAATGTGTAGTTAAGTCAAGTTGCACCATGATTTGCAGCCAACTAGAATTGTAGTGTTCTAGTTTATAAGTAAAGTATATAAATTACTTAAATTGCTATTTGTGGATCAAACTTACCAGGTCCTCGCCGTCATACACGCCTGGAAGACCCTAGGATAAAAAGCAGGAAGTTTAGCTCAACTGAAATTCTGTAAATTAGCCGCAGTTTATACACATCGTGTATAGATTACCTCACATGTTAGCACATGCCGTATTTCATCACCAAAAAACTCTAGGTGTGATAGTTTTCCGAATGTGCCGTCCGTAACGCTTGGCTTTCAGAGGCGCTGCTAAGAACCCAAAGGACTCTGACAAGATGCACATCGCTGTTGTTGGATGAAAAACGTGTATCTCCAAAATCTTCACTTTTCAGAAATGAAGAAAAGAACTTCATTCACACCTGCGTACTTTTAAAATTGTACAATGGGTTTGGAGGTTCCATTGTCCTGTGGGTTATGAAGCATGCTCAGCCTATAAAGGACCACTCAAACCTCCAATTTAAGTAACAATATGAAAAATCACTAAAATTGGAGTTCCAAGGTTTTCACGTGACAGCAGTGGTAACTGCACTAAGCCCTACAGCCCAACGCATCACACTAAGCATGGCATTACCCCATCTCTCTGCAGGGCCTCTTTCCAGCTTTGGCCCCATGTCAGTCTTGATAGTGTTAATAAACAACAGCATAAAGATAGAAGCTCCGATATTTACCCTGGGTCCAGCAGGACCAGGAAGACCAACTGAACCTCTCCTGCCCCTTGCTCCCTGTAACAGAAAATGGGATGGATAACATTAAAGTGGCAATCTCAAAGATCTCAGAAGATTTTAATTTAAATAAATGTCTGTTAAGTCACTATCTATCGCCAAATGAGGTAACACAATGGTGATTGAGCCTATGGCCCACTGATGAAAGCCCTTGCATTTGCAGTATTGTTTTACCTTGCGAGGCAGCTGGATTCGTGAGATCACGAGTTCACGCGAGAATCGCGATCACGAGAATCCATCTTGTCAGGCTTCAAGTTAATTTGATTGTGGCCGAACTTCAGTTTTGCAGACCAATCAGTGTCCTATGAGGAACTACTGGCAGCTACGGACGTGGTTTAGCCCATGGTTTAGCCCGTGATAGACGGTGATAGACAGATGGTTCATCCAATCACCTGCCATGTATTTTTTGAAAGTGCCTGCCCTTTTCCCAGATGGTTTGTTACACAGAATGTTAAGTTACACAGTGTGTTAAGTTAATAAGAGCTGGGTATCTGTGGCAACTTTCCCGCCATGCATTCAAATCACAAGCGCCGCAGTTAGTGATCAGTGACTGCAATTACCGTTTGTCACCATAGGTGCCGAATGAGAACGAAAAGGAGATCTTCGAGATTGCCACTTTAACATATTAACATGAATACATTTCAAAGTTAAATTCTGCATGCAGTGTCAATAACTGGAACTATCAATATAATGTTAGCAACATTTATTTATCAACATAATTAATAAATTAAAATACTGCAAGCATTTAGCAGTGAATATTTTGATTTATAACTGAATCCAGCTCAGTTCATGAGAATACCAATAATCTAAAATTTCTTAGTGCCATATTATATATAAATTGAATGTGATCAGTGTACTCACAGGGGGTCCAACTTTGCCGAGTTCGCCTGGTAGCCCATCTGTACCAGGAAGACCCTGTCAACAAAAAGACCTGACCTGTTAATATCCTGATGAAAGAAGGCATCAAACTAATGCCATTGATTATTTTTTGTTCCATTACACCAGTACCATGCTGGGATGAATGGATGTACCTGTACTGGGCCTACTATTGTAATGGTACAATATCAGTACTGTACCAGTACTGGCCCTTCTGTAGGTATGGTACAGTACCACTAACATCCTTCACTGGTACCATAGTACAGTATCAGTAACATTCTGAATCCATTCTGACCTATGATCTACTATGATACAGTATCAGCAACCTCTGCTTTCCAAATGCAATAGTGAGCAGTTGTGGTCGCTGCTTGTGTAGGAGAATAGTATGTGGAAAACAGCATGCAACCTGCCAACATCCAGTAAGCTCCTATCCTACCTATACTCACACCGAACCAAACTGTGAGCAAAATATAATGGCAAAACATATGATATTTGCCAGTATGGGTGGAGCACAGTATATTAATAAGTACACAGAATATGGGGAATACTTACATCAAGCCCGTCAGGTCCTACACCCTGTGGGAGAGAAATCACGGAAAAACATGTGACACTGAGGTTAGTTTGTATTTAGAGTTTTAATGAAAGATTGCATAAAGAGACCTGCTGCCCATTTGTGAAAGCAACCACTGACGGGTGAGATCAATAGAGAATGGAATATTGTGGTATGAAATTGGTGCATTTGGCCCAGGAAGAGGGGGTGAAATCCATAATACTTCTTTTAATTATTAAAGAAAGTGCAAGCAGTGTACAATCAGACCAAACAGAAAATTCTCATTCAGAAATAAAGCAAAATTAATTTCAAAAGCAATCAAGGTCATTAAATGGGAGATACATCACTCAACTTGAGTTGGCACACAACAAATCATTGTGCATTGAGAGCATGGCAGTACCAGTTCTCACTGGCTCTCTCCCAACTGTAAGGGATTTTCTATAAAAGCTTCCCAAACGGCATATTTTATGTTAAATCAAGATAATATCTACCACTTACAATCTCCCCAAGAGGTCCAGGCTCACCAGTGTCACCCTTAAAACCAATAAGAAAAGAGAGGTGATTACTTTGTTTCACGTCATTCTGCACTTCCATTCATCTTAAACCTTTTATTGTCTCGTAAGGAAAATTTGGTTTGCAGACAGGGTTTAGAAAACATGTAACAAATCACCACAATACTAAACTAGGCATCAAGAAAAGCCAGTTGGCTAAGCCCAGAGAGTGAGCCAATAGATAATTTTGTAAGAGTAGGCATCAGTCTTTAATGGATATCTTATTGAGGAACGGAACTCTTCAGATGGTTCTCGCAGGAACAGGATTTCATAACACACAGTCCCTCAGATTTCACTGTTGACTGTTTAACATTTGACTGTTTGTGTTTGCTTAAAGAAAAAAATATATAATTGTTTCAAATGCAACATATGGAGACAATAAACTTACTGTTGGTCCTTTTGGTCCATCTGAGCCAGGATCTCCAGGTGGCCCTACAGGTCCCTAGACAATAGTCAAACAACCAAAGTTTCACAACAATTACTCATAACAATGTGTAAACACTTGTTTACTGTTCCTATGGATTACAAGACCATAAAATGTGATAATTATAATGGAATATTTGTATACAATAGTGATTTTATGGTATGAAATGAAATAAAAATTAGCTTCGGTTCCTTGCTTGCCAGCTTTGGCAAATAATTGATTGTTCATCAATACTTATTGAATTGGCTTAAATGTCACTAATGAATAGGAAAACATTAAAAGAGGCAAAACCCTAAATTGACTGGTAGCCTCCTCTACTATTTTAGATTGTTTGAAATGAACTGAAATGTGGGTTAAAAAGCCATGATCTTTTGTATGAGACAATTTTGAAGGACGTATCAAATACTCTTAGTACACCATGCATATTCTCTGCATCTCTTATAACGACACATTGCCACTGCAGCATACATAAACTAGGCTCCATCACAGGATTTCAGAGTCCAAAATCAATGTAAATAACTGAGGAAGAAAGTTATGGTTATTTAGCACATCTGCCAATAAAGATTTCCTTTCGGGATTGCATAAAAGATGCTGAATCTTAAAGATGCCTAGTGTTGGGGTTGATTTTGAATTAACTTGCCAGGACTAGCATTGTTCATTTCCTGGGGTGGTGGTAAAATAATACAAAATGGATTAACAACTCAGATGAGACTAAACAAATGGAAATGACACTTCCATCTAACCACTGAGATGTCCTGTGTAGATTTTCTCTGACTGAGATTAGATTATAACGTTTGACATCACAGACCCATTTAAGACATAGCAGCACTATGAAGGAGGGTGTTGCCTTGCTTGCTTTTGCTCCTCCCCTCAGCTACCACCTACAAAAACAACCCTCTCATGACGTTCTAACCAGTTCAAGGTATTAGCAGGCGAAGGGCATCAGGAAACCTAAAACTAGACATTCGATCTCTGACAACAATGGATTATTTCTTGTTACAGAGCAAGTTGTTGGCACTGTCAAGATCAGAAGAAAGCCATGTAGAGCATGGCATCAACATCGCCAGGATTAGGGGTTCAATTACCCGTGTAGCTCAACGCGTGGAGCGTGGCACCAACATCGCCGGGGTTAGTGGTTCAATTCCCTGCGTAGCTTAATGGATAGAGCGAGGCAGGAACACCGCCAGGGTTAGGGGTTCAATTTTGACTGGTACCACAAGTACTAAAAATGTATAGTATAAAAACTGTATTCATAGCACATCGGATAACAAGATGAATCAAATTTCATATAATATGCATATTGTATACACATATATGCAGTTTTTTTGTACTTTACAACATGAGACAACGATCTGAACAATCTGAAATCTTGCAGTGTTTTAGCAGCTGCTAACTGGTTTGCTAGGCCAGTCTGTATTCAGCACCGCGACCAGAGCGGACGGCACACACACTGAGGCCATTTTGCACCACTTTCACCAGCAGACAGTTTTTTTCCCTGTCAGCCATCCCTGGGCAGCTGATCCCCCTGCGCACCCCTACCTTGTACAAAAAGACCTCTGTTTCTGTCAGGAAGCTATTTGAGGCCCGCTACTCTCTCCCCTAAATAGCCAGATTGATGTATTCGAGAGTTCAATTTTTTCCCCAAGAAACACGTCTGCCCGTTGTCCAAGATAAACAGCTTATACAGCAGCAGATGTGAATATCTTGAATCCTCTGGCTAAGATGCTAGGACATTCAATACGTTCTTTTATCTGTCATTTTTCACCAGAGTTCAGTGATGTAGATGAATAGGAAACTAACTCTCATTCATTGGTCAAGTTGGCTAATTCAACAGCCACTGTCATTATGTCACAGACAAAATTGCTCTTTAGAATAGAAAAGAGACTGTCCGTTTACCATCCAAAGTGTGTAGTAGAGTGCTCAAATTTACCAGCCATAACCAAAATGTACTGGGAACGTTACCAGTACGTCGTGCCAGCCAGTCGTGGCCGGTATTAATTTCTCACCCTGTTAACATGTTGGTTAACTTACATCTGCGCCTGGAAGACCTGGTGTTCCAGGAGATCCGTCTTTGCCGTTGTCACCATCAGGGCCCTGAAATCACAACATTTAACATCAATAATGTGGATTCATGTTAATTTGCGCCGTAGTGAGTATTAATCATCTGTTTGTGCATCGGAAACGGAACATAAGAATCCACTCACAGGTCCGCCGTCAACAGTCGAGTCTACTCCTCTGTCACCCTGAGCACACATTAAGAATATGTTTAGGTGATATTAGTATAAGCATTAAAAAAGAGAATTAGGGTAATAAAATGACTGAATATTAGACATAGTGGGCATACATATTAGGGTTAGGGATCAATTCACTTTAATTTTAGCCGGTTCAGTCGAGAAACTAAAAAAACTAAAAAGGGTCATATATCCTTTCTTGAATGAAATGATTGAGAATCAATGTTCTGTAATTAACCAGTGACTACTAAGCATTACTTTACATTTTTGATTACTTTTTTGATGAACTGATGACTAAATTGATGATTGATGATTAAAATGAGTCGATCCCCAACCATGGCACACATCAAAGGACTGAAAAAAATGCAAATAAGAAGAATTACAAGAAAACTTAGCTCACATCAATTCCATCCACTCCAGGCACGCCAGCTATGCCAGGGGGCCCTGGGGGACCTCTGGGACCTACCGGGCCCCTCTGTAGAAACAACAAAGTAATCATTTTCACCCATTTCTGTTGAAATGTACCTCCAAATCAGTTGGAGACAAAATTGTTGCAGTGTGAAGGGTATCTTACACAGAGAGGGCAATTGTGTGGGGCCAGTCATGGTGTGAGAAGAAAGGTCATGAAATTAAACTACACCATAGTATCTCATTATAGTGGAGCAACTCTCAAAAGTAACTGCATGTGTTCAGATTGCTGTTGTTATTTTAGCCTTATTGGTACCACATGTCTATACGAGGATGTAGGGATACCAACTCTGACCAATTTTGGATTACTTTTTGGTTTATCTAATGAAAAAATACAGCATAAAGAAAATATTTCTAATAAATCGGATATTTGCATTGGCATTCACATTTAGGTACAGGTGTACATTGCTGAAAAACATATTAGGAATAGCCTACTCAACATTCAGTCAGTTTGAACATCAACATATCCAGTCCTTATCTTGTAAATGTTTCATACAACAATAATACGATGTCAAGGGCAGGAAAGTAGCTGAAGAACAAGGATTTATCACCCACCTGAGCAGAGCAAATTAGGGCGATGTGCAATAAAATCACCAACAAAGACTCCAGAGAGATCCCGACACGAGCCATGGTCTTCCCAACGGCGAGGAAGACGCAAAAAGTCCCTTTTCCCGGATTAGCTAGAGTTCACCGGACCACCTGTCAATATCCCCCGACTAAACCCCACCGTTTACTGAAAAGGTACGATGTAGTAATAAAAACTCATGTTTATTCATGAGGAGCTCCAGATCTGAATAGTGGTTGGAGGAGGGCTGGAAGGTGCGCAGGGTGGGAGTGAGTTTTCTACACGACGAGGGTGGGATTTCAGAATACTTCTCCTTATAAATGCCTTGGAATTAATTTAAATGAAAGCTTGAATTATTGTGAAAATGGAAGAAAATACCTGATTAATATTGACATCGTAAAGTCATACCCGCGCTTTCGTTGGCCTGTTTCTAACTTAGTATTGCCATCACGTGGAATAAAAGAGAACTTTTTATGAGATCTGATGATTCGCATGTCATCAATCACCTTACGTTTTAATTTTAGGACTTTGTAGGTGTAAATTAACTTTCTTCGGGGCCTACATAATTTTGATGAAACATAGTTAAAAACACCCGTCTTTTCAAATCCAGTTTTAGGATTTGGTTTTATTAGAAACGGTGAATATTGGGATAAGATGAGCAATTATTCGCTACATTCCACTCTGAGGTATTTTACGGTCCTCCACGGGTATGGGTTCCAGTAGGGGGCGCTGTTTCTAACACAAACAGAGATCACTCAGGTCCGCGAAGAAACGAGCTGGGCGTCGTTTTCAAAGCATTTTAACGGCAGTTGTCTTGGCAGTGTCTGAACTAACGCTAGTAAACAATGGATCTCACCCTTGTTAAGCGCTAAAGTTATACAATTATGAATTCCTAAAATTAGCGACACGATCTGTGCATAGGTAGGAAACAAACCCCGGCTTTATTTTGCTAACCAACTTACATTGTTTATGATACTACTTTGTTCATGTCTGCTTGGTTAACTACTTGAGTTGTAAGCTAATATTTGCTAGCTTGTCAGCTGCTCTGTGCTTCTATATATTATTAAAAACTTCCCCGCGGCTGTTTTTCAGGTTTCATGTCCCAGGTCGTCTTGCAGCCTTCCCCTCATCTAGTTTCACAATATGATGGACAACCTGGATTTCTCAGAAGAGGAAATTCAAGAACAGCTTGCGATACTTGGCTACAAAAATATACCAAAACACAGGCTGCGTGAATTCAAACGAGGTTGGGCTCTGAAACACATCTATCTATCTGTCTGTCTGTCTGTCTGTCTGTCTGTCTCTGTCTCTCTCTCTCTCTCTCTCTCTCTCTCTCTCTCTTTGTCTGCCTGTCTGTCTAAAGAATATTTGCAGGGTGACAAAACACGGCATGGGCAAAACACCTTTAATAATGGTGTCATTCTTTTTATATCATTAGATCTTGACAAACTCATTCGACATGAACAGTCAAAGAGCCTGGACTCGTCCAGTGAGTTGAACTCCACCAAACCTCAGACAGCCATTTCTCAGACAAGTCCTCCTGCCTACACTAAAGAGAAAGGTAAGAGCCCTTGTTCAAGTCCTTTATTAGATTTTCTGATAATAATATATGCATTTGTAAAGCACTTTTCTTGGAAATGGTTAGTGAGTGCTGTAACATAAAAGGGACCAGATAAACATGCAATTGATACAAATAGTCAGCTGTAATAAAGTGAACACTTGTACTGCTAGCTAATGGCACAAGACTGTTACGGTTGGATTACTACAACAAGAAAGATAAACATTATATAAAGTTTTTGATGATGTGTTCCACTAGTTTAACAGTTTAACTGACTAATTCTGTATTTTTTCTTCATAGTTAATCAGTACTATATCACAGGCCCTGGTAATGGGTTTTTCTTGCATGCTGATAAACCGGATCATGGCAGACAGGTATGTATCAATTAATTAAATTTCATCTTGCGTAATATGTATAGAATGTAGTTTAGCCATGTGTCTGTTCCGTGTGTCATGCTAAAATGTTTTCATGGTACTGTCAGATGCTTTGGATAAAAGCCTCCACTAAATGGCATATGCAGTGTTCCATCCATATTGCCTTAGTGGTAGTAGTTACTGGTGTTAAGAATACTTCTAACATTTAGAATGAATTGGTATTGTAAAGTATACAGAGAAAATGATCTTACCACTATAGCTCTAAATGGGACCAAAACAGGGTCAGAACCCAAACTTGTATACCACCAAGCTCTATTGGTTTGCATGCTGATTCCTAGAAATACAGTTAATTTTGGTACATATGCTCTGTGAATACTTAGCATTATTTCTTACACAGGTGCTAACCTCCTGCCAAAACAGAGACTATGGGACAAGGCAGGATTACCGTGACTCCTATGCACAACACTCCGTGGCCTCCAAGTTTCCCCGGCCCTCTACTAGTCCGACCAGGCTAGATGTGGAGCCAGAACCAGAGGACACACAGTATTTGCCTTACGCTGTCAGCCAGACATCCACCCCAGACAGAGGAGCCCCTGGAAGACCTTTCATCAAGAGAAAAGTCTTGAGGTAATCAATCAAACACACACACACCAGTCAATGGAGTATTGTAAAACTGATGGTTCCGGTCCTCAGTTGAGTCATGTTGAAGCTGTTGTAATATACGCAGTTAACACACACTGTCTGTCACCGCAGAACTGGTTAAATATTAAAGCATAACTATTTAGATATTTCTGCACTCGTCTAACATACCAGTACTAAAACTATTTTGCTCAGCGGATGAATAACATTTAATTACTGTCATTTAATTGTTATTGATTAGAAATTCATAATTTATGAGTTTCTGCTTCACAGCAAAGCCTCAAGTGACTTATTGCTTAATGAAACCATTACTTTCAAAATCTCTTGCACACCATTCTATATACAGTGCTACCATAGCTGTACTAATTGTCAGGATAGGTCATAAAGGTGTTTTTCTTTTACTCCTTGCAATTTTGAGAGTAGTTATGTTTGCGGTTGGGCTGTATCTAATTTTTGATACCTTTAAATCATCCTCAAATTTTCCCACGCTATACGGTATTACTGGAAATCAAGGGGGCTGGAAGCTTCCATGTAAATTTGATTGTCACCGTCTTCGTGCAAATCTTGCACAGCCTTGTCAAGATTCGCTGACTCTCCCTTGTTATTCGGTCGGAACCCACATTGCTGCCAAGTTGCAGAAGTTTGTTCTTTTCAGCGTCTAACACTTGCAATCTTTTTATCTCCTCTAAACTGAAGAGGTCCCATCACCTCATACTTAAAGGTTAAACATTGTAATTCTTTCTTTGACCACACGGACGGTGGCGCTGTTATACACTGAATGGACAAAGTTCAATTTGACTGTTTAGTATAACTAAATATGGAGCAGAATTTTATGACGGTAATGAAACAGACACCATTGTTATTTTCAAATACTCTGGGATAGTGTATTACCGTGATACCGCCCAACGCTAGCGATGGTTTAATACCACATTAACTTACACTAGCATGCTAACAAATGCTACTGTAAGATACAAAGCTTTGAAAGTCCTAAGATCTTGATTAGTGATAATATTTATCATTTAACTGCACCTTATACTGACCACAAAGATTTAGTCAATGTTGACTTTGAAATAGTAATACTACTAAACATTTTTTTTCTCTCTAAAGGAAACATAACGGACAACTCCTTGTTTGCGATGAATCTGTGCTCAGCGAAGAATCGGGTACGGTACACTTTATTCTTATCTGTATATGGTTTTTATGGAATGGGATTACAAAATGTTAAATCTTAGAGAATATAGTCACTTCTACTTTTAAAAGAGTCAGCAAACAACTTCAGATAATGTTTTTCCTCAAAATGGATGTATAGCATTTTGGGAAAAACACAAAACAATACTTGGATAATTGGCTCAGACACAAAGGCAAAGATGCAGTCCTTTCGGTCACCAGCATTCAGCGCCGTTCCACTGGCCGCAGAGCACTGAGAATAGACCACGGTTGAGGCACCTGGGTGTTGTCTAATCCTCTTAGTACTTCCCCTAAGCCATCTGCCTCAACAGATCACATACACACCACAACAGGAGCGCAAGGCCTCTTCTCTCTCTCTCTCGCCACCATGTACAAAACGTGCAACGCTCAGTGGGACGAGGAGAGCGAGGGTGAGGAGGATTCCCTCAACTCCTCTTTTTGGTCGGACGGAGAGGGGGAGATGGTTGAGCGGGCATGTTGTGAGGAAGACTCCGAATCTGCCACAACCGCCAAGGACGCTCTCGGACACCCCGCGGTAGAGGATCAGCTCGAGCCGTGCGAACGGGGCAGTGTCGGCGGAGGGACTCCCAATGACAATGAAGAGGAAAGTGGCAAGGAGGAAAGCTACAGCAGTAGCAATGGTAGTCCAGCACTGAGTCTGTTGACGTCTGGCTACGGCACCTACAGACCAGACTCTGTGGGTAAGGAGGAGCAGGACGAAGGCGACTACAGAGATGACAACACCATAGCGGAGTTTGACAGAGAAAGCCAGGAGGAGGGTCTTTCCGAGATGAGAGATGGCCAAGAGGATGATTGTTTGCTTTATGACTACGGAGGGGATGGTGCTGAACCTGCGAACATGCTTAGCTATGGAAAGACCCATCCGTTAGCAGACAGTGAATACGAACCCACTGCAGCGTATCGCGGAGGCGACCATCAACACGCAGAGTCGGACAACAAAGACATCACGGATGTGAACGCAGAGGAAGAAGACCACCTCATCATCGCTGAGGCAGAAGCCATTAAGTGCCCGGCATATGGGAAGCATTTGGAAGAGTTGCACAACAAAGATGGCACAAATGCGAGATCAGAGGAAGGTGACTGCCACATCACTGACGTAGAAGACAAATTCCCGACAGATGTAAAGCATCCAGAAGATGGGACTGATCTTGCTGAGGGCAACCAGAGTGAAAGGCTGGCAGTAGGGGTGCAGCACCATGAAGAGCAGAATAAAGCGGGGAAAGGAGCCGAGGATGAGCTAGGGTCCGAGGAGTCCTCAAGCAATAAGGATATTAAGTTCATTGATTGCAAAGTGGATTCCAGTTTTACAAAATACAAAACATGGGAGGGGAACTTAAGACGACGGAAGGGTAAATGGTTTTGCCGCCCCTGCTCTGCAATAATTGCATTTGCATAGTGCTCGTGTGTTTTCATACTGGACTTGAGGGATGCACCAGTATCAATACAATATCCAGCAGATATGACGCTAAAATAGTTTTTAGAGAAACACAGTTTCTCCTCCTCAGTATCATTTGTTTTTGGGATGAAACTTCATAGATCCCTGTGTGCAGCTGTAGTGACACCAGAGTGGGACAGTAGGGCGATGTCTAGAAAGAGCATGCTCAGCAGAACCACTCCTAGGAAAAAAAACACAAATTTGACCTTTCAGCTGTCTTTATTCTTAATGTAAACCTTGGTGATGTTCAACTTCTGTGTAAACGGAAAAAGTTTATTAACAACCAAAAAAAAAAAAGCCTGGTAATCCTATCCATGATTTTGCTGATGGTAAATCTGTGGTCTGTCCCCAGACGCTAGCGGCCTGGAGGAACGGCTCGGGGGGCTGCACATGTCCACTTCAGCCCAGCAGGACTCGAGAGAGTTGGAGATGGAGAATGAAGATGTAACAAGCCACAGTGGCAGACATAGCTCTGAGACTGAGGAACTGTCTCTCACCGCCTTTGAATCCTACATCAGAGGCATGGTGGGTATTGCAGTCTCAGAGGTGTGGCTGCGGCCACCGTTCTTTTGTTTAATTTTGCCAGAGGTAGCTTCAGCTAAACATTGTGATTGGTCGTAGATGTGTTCCAACAGGACTGATAATTCCTATGGGCCCTTGAGGCCCAACACCGTGCAGGTCTTCATTCCAACAAAATGCTTTACCCACTGATTGTAATCAACTGATTGTAATCACTAGCACACCTTCAACTGCAATGACGATGACATCTAATCAATTAAATCAGCTGTTTGACTGGAGACCACTGTCACAGAGCATGAAAAGTGGAATTGGTTGTTGTTTGCCTTCTTGTGGTAACCAGGGAGGTAGTCAGCCATCTTTCTGGCCTCATCCTGCTTTTATTCTTACTATGGACACTAAATTGAAGAGACAACACTATTATAGTTGAATAAGAGTTACAATAACGTTACCCCAAGGGTGTTCTTGACTGGGACAATAGGCACTTTTGTGACATTTTTATTTTGCTGTATCTTGTATCTGGCCACATGAACATGATACCCAAACATCATAGCCACATTCCTAGTTTGAGGTCCCATGATATTACAATTCTAACGTGTTGTGGAAAAACTCTCAAACGTGCATGGAAGAAAAAATTATTTAATTTTAATGGCAGTTTCAACATCAACTGCTTCCTGAATATAAATATCTCAGATATATTCACTATGATTTGTCATCAAAAGTCACTTCTATGAATGAAAGCTCTCCTCTCCTTTTTATTTCTGACAGAATCCAACTCGAAGTGACAGCGAGGTCAGGCCAAAGGCCAAATCCTGTAAGTATGCAGGAGATTTAATGCATCATCAACATGTTCCCCGTGATATTTAACAAACCTAATCTAATAATCGATTATTCCAGTTATTCGTCCAGCGTTGGACCACCCACATACGAGAAACCTGAAGAAGACTGACCCTGTGACGAGGTACGTAACAAGCTCTGTGAAAGTCAGATTAGCTAAAGAGGTGCAGCACCATGAAGTTTCTGTTTAAAAAAAAAAAAAAAAAATTGCATGACATGCAAGTCTCTTGTCTCCAAAGGTATTTCCAGTACAAGCAGGACTGGGAAGTGTTCAAGGTTCCAGGAGAAAGGGACAGGAGAGCACTACACTGGGAGATCAGGGTATGAAAAATACTTTTGAATAGAAGCACAAGCTTTTAACCTGTGTTACTGACACTCGTGGACAGGTGCATTTCTCTTTCCATTGTTTCAAAAAAAAAAAAAAAGGTTTTGCAGCGGTTCACTTTTAGACACGTAATTCCTACCATCAAATTAATATATCAAGGTTAACATGGTTGCTGTTTTGCTACACTCCCATTCTGTAAAATGTAGTGTTTTTTTTGGGAATGTTGGTGATTCCAGGAATTGAAGCTTATCCTACTGTACTACTGCTTATTACTCATTGTAATTCAATAACTAAATGTCTTAAGATGAAATGGCAATGAAATTGTAAACTAGTTTTTGGATTCAAGGACACCACTTGATTATAATACATGTTGAATGTAGCAAGCTGCTATCTTGTTGTCGCTTTACAATTTCTTTTTCTTTGCTTTTCAGGAACAACTTGCATACCAACCTCCACCAGTAAGTACTTGCCCTCATATTGCACTTAAAAAATCACTCTTAAGTGAGAAAGTATCAAAATTAAATTCAGAGGATGTTTAAGACTTTTTTCCTTCTTTTCTCCCTGTCCCAGCCTAAACCTCAGAGAGTATATGTGCCCAATACCTACGTTGTGCCAACAGAGAAGAAGCGCTCAGCCCTCCGGTGGGAGATTAGGAACGATTTAGCCAACGGTCTCCTTCCACCCAGGCTTAATTATCGATTTTAGGCCTTATGCTCTGCACATGCCTTTAACCACCACTTTGCATTGGTTTTTAATCATAGTTATTTATTTGTGAGACATAATAAAGACATCATGAAAGCATTTGGGCTATTGAATATATTACATGGCATTTCATCCCGGGAGTTTCCAGGACTTCTACCTATGGGAAGTCGGAGTAGGGCAGTTTAAACGGGTACAGAGGTGTGTAACGGTGATTGTGCCAAAGCAGCTTGTTTTCCAAAAACTTGACTGCTTCCAGAGTGAGGACAAGAGCCTCATGTTTCAGCATGCTGTGGACATTCAGGCCTGTGGAAGGAAAGACCAGGTCAGAATATCTGGTAGTAAGGGATTTTATTAAGTTCTGTAATATGAAAAAGTTATGATTTCCCTGGTTTTAGAAGAATTAACTATTTATGTGTAGCATACAGACTTCATAATGTTTTATTTACACGCTTGATCTGTCCAAGAAATTATAAATGTTTAAAAGGTTTTTAATTGTAAGTGGGTTTAGTTTTTTCTCTTTGAACATACATAACATGTATGTTAACATAGTGTTTAAGGCAATGGGCCACTTCGATCACCTGAATGTACCATCTGTTGATGATGTCTGTATGCTACCGATAAAAAGACAAAATTATTCCAAAACTGGAGCAAGTAAGTGAATTCTCTGCTCTCTGGCAAAAAATATGAAGATGTTGAACAATTGTTGAACAAATGACAGCTTGTCAGAATCTAATGTGTATATTAGTATAGAATGTTTGGTACTAGAAGACTTGAGTTCTGTGGCAAAAACTTGACATTCATTGTACATGTCCTTTGTTCCCTTAGGAAGTATCACATCTGAATAAAGATTTTTTTATATATAGATGGTTAGCATACCAATGACTGGAATGACGTTCACTGTCTTCAAGCTTGCTGTGGCCTGAAGGATGTTGTCAGGAAGCTCTTCCCCTCTGAAAACAGAAATGGTAGAACTTAGCTTAACGTGCTCAGAGGTCTAACAAATAAAGGTCCAATTCTCAACCAGTTCTCTCTTTTTTTTTTTATATTTAAAGTCACCAGAAACCTTTTCTAAACTATTTTCCATAGCTGCATAAGAACTTTGTTGATACTTACGCATCCACTATTAACACAGACTCGCCCCAGTATCTGTGTCTGATGAGGTCCAGAAGGTACTGGGAGTCAGGTGTGGGGATGTCCAGGGAGTCCACAATGTGAAGGTAATCCTGGAAAAGAATATTCAGTTCACAAAGGAAAAAGTGGATTTAAATTAGGGCTGCACAATTAACTTCAAAATGTATATATGAAAATTGCAATTGAATGGAATCTGCAGCTTTCCACACGGAGCAAAATGGATATTTTAATTGCAATATTTAGTAAATAGATCTTAATGTGATTTTCTTTTTTTATTTGGTCAATATCCATAATTAAAATGAGATTAAATGGCTTGTTTTCATAAAAAGGTTTCAGTTACCTGAGCCATCTTGGAACTGAGCGCTACCTTAAGTCCTTGCACACGTACTTTCATAGGTAACATGTAATAGAAACTGGTAGGTCCTCTGGGTCCATGAGAGACCCCACCTTAAAGAAAAATATTGAACATGTTTCCCTTAATCTGATGTGCAATCTTGAGTTGGTTTAGTTCCTATCAAACCCAGGGGAATAATTGACTGATTAAGTAAGATAGTAAGAAAGCATCTATGATATGAGGATCCTGAATACTATTGGAACAGATGTCTGCATGTAAACATACTTGCTGCATCATCACAAGTCATCGTTACAGAATGTTATGCTGCCTATGAAAACTCACCTCCTCTCCATATTGGTGATCTGATGCTTCCGTGGCGAGCTCTCCCACTTCCCTTCTGTCGCCATGGTTTTCTACCGCCACCTCTAACCTCTGACCTGACCTTTGTATTGGCATAGCTCTGAGGGAATAAAACGGTTGTCAGTTTAGGGGGTGTAGGAGTTTAAAAAGAAGGATGGTGCTGTATGTTGAATTCTGTGGGGTGCATGTATTGTTGAGCCCTTGACTGCCCATAGTGTACAATATACTTTTATATGAATAATAAGTCCAAATACTTTACCATGTGCAATTACTTTATTTCTACAGGTATCAGGTATCTATTTCAAGAAAGAACTGTCTCTTGATAGCGGTGCTAATCAATATAAAACACAAATGTTGCACATGCAACAATCATTGCTCTGACCGCTACTCTGCAAACAAACACCAAAACAAATTCCTCGTATGTAACCTGCATATTGTGGCAATAAAACTGATTCTGATTCTGATCATGTTTATAAAAAATAAAAAAAGTAATTTAAAAGTAATAATAAAGGTTCTCTCTGGGAATGTCCATGATAACACTTACAATTCTCTTGTAACTTCTCTGCCACATTTCAACTTGATGGAGAATGTCCAGCCTGAGAGGGGTGGTGAAAGAAAAATGTTTAAATCTTATCTACTACTTAGGCAAAATAATAATTGATAGTGAGACTTAAAAATATGTTATGACCTTTACCTGGAAGGCACTGCAAAGACATCAGGGTGAAGCTGTGCCAAACCTAAGGGTTCGCTGTCCTGTTTCTCCAGGGTCTCCACCCATGTGTTCAAAGGGCTGAGGTGAGAAGGGACCAAAGCATCACACTTTCTCAGGACTGAGAGTGTAGAATCTGATGGAGGTCGGGGCCTCTCTGGAAGGCAAAACACAGGACCAGCTAGACTCAGCTCTCTCTCTCTATCAAATTAATTTAAGTCAGAACCTGAATCACTTTATTCATCGGCTGCAAAAATGTTAAGTTCTCTTGATGGCATTGGTGCAGGGTCATATTGACAGCTTACATATTTACAGTGCATACTGACACATGGTACGGAGACAACATGATGCAGTACGAGGGAACAGTGCTTAACATTCATTAAAGACTATACATATCCCATACCACACATTCATTCACCAAGACATTTAGAATAATTTTATGTTTGGCTGCAAGAAATCAAGACTGGCTAACGCAAAGCCTACAAACATGTAGAGAAGGTGTGACCAACCACAGTTGGGAAAGTTAGATACACATCTAATAAAGCAACAAGCCAATCTTACTTGATCTTGCAGGATCCACGAGATTAGAAGGGAGAAGTAAATTGGACGGCAGTGCACTTTCACCAGAGACAGATGAAGCAAACTGAAAAGAGACTGGCGTTTAATACGATACATTCACAGCCACCAAAACAGGGCACATCTGTCATTATAATAAATAACTTGTCGCATTTGCTGTTCTGGGTTGACAGTAACGTTATCTTATCATTCACTGGTACTCACCCTTTTAGCGACGCCTCTGCCACAAGCTATTATAGATATCCGAAGCATCTCAATTCATTTATGTTAGACAGTTATACACACAAAACAACATTATAGGTTGGATAAAATCACTACGTTTTGAGTCAGTTTCTAACCGTTAGCAATGTGAAAGGTCATGTGGTGCTGCTTGGTTGGCGCATAGCGATGACGACATACAGGGTTAGTGGTGCTATTATAGAACCTCTTGGTGGCGCCATCCAGCGGTTAGGAGCCAAAACAACAAGGGTTTATTTTAACCCAAATTATGATTTATGGACAGTGGACTGGAGGAAGCCTCAAATCAGATTAAAGAGGCTGAACAGGATCTTGGCGAATATGTATAAACCTCTCATTTTGGTCCCAGGTGGTCAAAGTATAATCCTTACATATGATCTGAATCCCAGTTTTACCTCATTTTACAATAGCATACTTAATCATTCATTTAATATGGAGTATGCAGTACTGATTGAGTATGTAGTAGGCAGAATGAACTACCTACCTGGTGAATTACCTACCTACCTACCTATATACCTACCAAGTTAGAGCTGATGAAAATTAATAGAAAGTGAATTACTTACCTGTATACTTACCAATTTAGATCAGCTGAAACATAATAAAATGTAATGTGAATTAATAATGCATTGTGCCAATGCATATGGTACCATAATGATGTTGGATGTAAAGTCTAAGCCCATAATCCCCCACAACTATACATGCACTCTTATTGTTCAAATTAATATATTGTGATTTTTCAACCACTGAATTTTCAACATCTTCTCATCTCTTCTCATCTCACCTCAGATACCACCATAAAAGGAACAATGAAGATACATCAGGTTATGGATAAACGCTCTGTATATTTTCATGGAAGTATGTAGAGGAGCAGTTGAGATGAGCCAGAGGGCAAGAATTCTGTTGGTGCTCAGCACAATGATCTAAATGCTAAAATGCTTGTTTCTGAGATGTTGAGTGTATTTAAAGGTGTTTACTTGAGTGTTAAAGGTTTTTAAGATGTACTTCTTCAAGATGGTCAAGAAAGTGTGTTTATGCCAATCCACAATTTTTAATACCTACAAAAAATTAATGAAATACCTAAGTGGGGGCAATGATTATGCAAATAAAAAAATTGTATCCAAATATCACAGTTTTCTCCAAATTTAAAATATTTAGTTATTATTATTATATTATTAGTTTATATAGTTTATTATCTGAATATTGTCCCATAATAATTTGACAGTATGTGTGGGAGCTCAGCTAATATATATTTCTACAATTTCAGTGTCTACTGGTTATAAGACATAAAAGGAATGGGAAATTGAGAGACCAAAACTTTTGAGTATTGTGAGGGTTGAAAGGCACTCTACAGTGATATTGACCCGACATGAACAGAAGTTCATGAAGTTGTAACCTCCGCTGAGGAAGTCCCATCCGTGAATATCCGCTTGGTGCCTGATTTTCATTCAGTGGATGACACTAGTGCTGACCACACCCATCGCTTGTGCCATTGGTCACTTAAAAAAAACTGGGCACGTGGTGCCGCCACAACCTTTCTTTTTTGACTCTGAGCCCTCCTAGTCATCTCTGTAAGTTACCAGACCTTCACCGGAATGTCTAGAAGGTTTGGGTACGAAATTACCACATGCAACCAGCACATGATGGGGACCCACGACTGCTGAATAGTGACATTTTAACAACAGAAAATATACAAAAATTGTGAGCATCTTTAATGGATGGGGAATGATACAGAAATGATCCCCACAGTCTACAATTAAACTCTGTAAAAGGAAGTCGTGGATTTCATTGGCCTGGCCTTCCCACACCCAAACTCTCAGATGTGAACGACAGAGCCGTCACACACCTAGCACTCATAATAGCAAATGATACTGATCACCCCCTCAATCATCACTTTATATTACTGCCATCTGGACGGAGATGCAGGACCTTAAAATGGAGGAGAGCTCGCTTCAGCAGGAGTTTTGTCCCCTCTGACAATGTTGTGCGCTGGGATGTATGAATGTATTTATGGAGACTCTATGTATTGCCTTTATGCTGCTGTGTTTCTGTGTTGAACTGGCTGTGAAAACAAATCTCACTCTGGGACAAATCTAAATCATTACAAGTCTGTCACAATTGTGAAAGTGTGAAATGTGAAAATGTTGAAAGCAAAAAAAGCCATGTAATATCACTTTAATTAAATTTATCAATATACAGGTGCAACAAACATCAAATGTATATAGGGAAAATATAAAATGTGTAATAAAATGTTATTACAATGTTCTCAATAGCTTACATATACATAGAAAATAAGTGCTGTTTTGTAACTTTTGTTTCTGTATCATTACAAAGGTATAGGCATAAGTATAAGTACAAAAGAATGTCAGAAATGTAGGCATATTGTTACATATTTTATACAAAAATACATAAAGAAACATGAGATTCAGCAGTGTAAATCACAATAAATAAACCAGAAATAAAAAATACCATCAAAAGGAAACTCTTGGTTATTCCTTCAGACATATGAATGGTTTGAATCCTATATAACTTTAGAAAACCAGAACGTTGACCCCTTTAGGTCATTTCCATCTGGAACTTCAAGGTCCACATTTGATGGACTGAAGTCAAGCCTTCCAAGAGTGTTAGCTTTGCGGTTTGACATATTTACATTTTGTGCTTGTTTTGGAAAAACAGTGACATAATACCCAGCTGCATCATCACGTACCTTTGTTGGTGCAACTTGAGAAATATTTTGCAAATGCATGTTAGTGTCACCAACTGGGACTTTCCTGTGATGTCTGTGGACCCTATGGTCAATATTAATACCCGATGGGGAAACTCCATAACCCTGCTGATAACAGCTTGGATCTGGGAATCTGGGCACTGACGCTTTGAGACTTGCCCTATTGTGGACGCCTGGTATTTCTGCTGGAATTAAATCCAGTTTGGAGCCTCTGGCTCTAAGAACATGATCCCTTCCTGTGAAATCATCAATATTGAGATCTGAACCTCTGGCATCAATGTTGGGACCTAGAGGATATGCCCTTGGTAAACCATAATCCACAAAAGGGTAACTGGACCTTGATTTGGTTCTATCAGTGTGACGCAATTTGACATCTGCATCTATGTCTAGGTTAGGCATTTTCATATGTGCCCCTGTGATATCTGATCTACGATTATAGGTGGGGCCTTGGTATTTTAGTGAAGGAGAGTCAATGTCAAGCTCTGGAGCTTTATAATGAAGTTGTGGGCTCCGGAAATCAGCTTTGGGCACGTTGAGGCCAATGTTTCGAGAACTCACATTTGGACCTGTGACATTTCCCCTAAAGTGTGGTGGTTGCATATTTAAGTTTGCATTTGGAGGAGAGATATCCAGGTTTGTTGTTCTCAGAGATGCTCCGATGTCAATATCAGACCCTATACTACGAAAATCTGGGTTTCCAAATTGAGGCAATTTAAAGGACGGAAGTTTGAATTTTCTGTCTAGCATATTAAGATCAGTTTGGGGGCCTTGGATGTTTCCTGAGGGAAAATTCATGTCAACGTCTGGACCTTTAATTCCTGCTTTTGCTCTAGGGGTTTCAAAGTTCATGCCTGGCCCCTCTATGTTACCATCTATTCTCATATCAGGGCCTTTCGGCCCAGAAAAACCCAAATTTGGCATTTTAGGCATTTTTGGTTTGCCTGAAGGAGAATCAATATCCATATCTGGGACATCTACATCAATTTTAGGGCCTCCTAGATCAACTGCTGGTAACTCTGGAGAACCTATAGAACCACTTAGATTTGGTGCTTTGAGGTTCAAATTGGGTGTATTCACTTTAGCTTTTGGCAGTGAACCGGAAACCGGCATATCAAAATCTGGAGCACTGAGGTCTAGTTTTGGACCTTTGAAATTAGTATGGAGCCTGTCCAAATCTGGGGCCTTTATTCTGGGTCCAGAGAGATTTACGTCTGGCATATTTAAACTTGGCATTTTGAATTTTCCTTTTTGACTGTTAACATTTGGCATGTTAAGGTCTGGTCCCTGTAGATCCCCATCGATGTCAACGTTGGGGCCTTTGGGGGTAGAGATATCAAATTTAGGCATTTTGAGTTTTGGCGTTTTGAACTTTATTTTTGGTGAACCAATGTTCACATCTGGATTATTTACATCTAACGTGGGAGCTTTAAGGTCCATGTTTGGTAAATCCAAGTCAGGATTATCCACACCAGCTTTTAGTTTTGGAGCTTTGAGACTCAAATCTGGTGTCTTCAGATCTGTATTTATGCCCAAATTTGGTCCTTTTGGCAATGAGACATCAAGATCCAATGACTTTGAGTCAAAGTTTGGGCCATCTAATTTTGGACCTGAAAACCCCACATCTGGCATTTTTAAATTAGGCTTTTTAATTTTTCCTGATGGACCACCAAAACCAACATCTGGCATTTCAAATCCAGCTTTGGGAGCTTTGAGGTTGACATTAGATGCATTGATATCTATGTCTGGGCAATCAAGGTCAGGTCCTTTTACGCTTGTGAGGCTAACTTTAGGCATCTTCAATTTGGGCATTTTGAACTTTGTTTTGGGTGAACCAATCTTAATATCTGGAGTATTAATATCGAATTTGGGAGCTTTAAAGTCCATTTTTGGTAAGTTCAAGTCTGGGGCATCAATTCCAGCCTTTATCTTTGGAGCTTTGAGACTCAGATCGGGAGAATTTATATCTGTATTCATGTCCAAATTTGGTCCTTTTGGCAATGTGCCTGAAAGATTAAATTTAGGCATTTCGAGTTTACCTGAGGGAGCATCAATACCAAGGTCTGGAGCACTAAACTCTGCCTTTGGTTTTGTCAGCGTTGGCATTTTCAATTTACCTGACGGCATATCAAAGTTGACATCTGGGGCATTGAGGTTTAGGTTATGGCTTTTGAGGTCAACCTTGGGAATGTTTAAGTCTGGTGGACTTATTCCACCACTGAGGTTAGGACCAGAAAGATTTAGATCTGGCGAATTTAAATCAAAGTTGGGGCTATCAAACTTTGGACCAGAAAGCCCCAAATGTGGTATGTTCAAATTTGGCTTTTTGAATGTTCCAAATGGGCTACCAAAATCAATATCAGGCATTTCTAAACCAGATTTGGGACCTTTGAGGTTAACATTGGGTGCATTGATATCTATGTCTGGACCTTCTAAGTCGCCATCAATGTCAACATTTGGTCCTTTCAGGCTTGGGACGCTAAATTTAGGCATCTTCAATTTTGGCATTTTGAACTTTGTCTTTGGTGAACTAATGTTCACATCTGGAGTATTCACATCCCACTTGGGAGCTTTAAGGTCCATGTTTGGTAAGTCCAAATCAGGGACATCAATTCCAGCCTTTATCTTTGGAGCTTTGAGACTTAGATCTGGTGATTTCAGATCTGTATTCACGTTCAACTTTGGTCCTTTAGGTAGGGTACCAGAAGGCCCAAATTTAGGCATTTTCAATTTACCAGAAGGAGCATCAATAGTCATGTCAGGAGCATTCAAGTCAATATTTGGTTTATTCAGTGTTGGCAGTTTGATTTTACCCGAGGGCACATCTATCTTTCCATCTGGGCCATTAATTTCTAGTTTGGGGCTGTTCAGGTCCATCTCAGGTAAGTTAAATTGTGGGGAACCAATAGCCCCTTTAAGTTTGGGGGCTGAAAGATGAAAGTCTGGAGTCTTTAGCTCACCTTCAGGCCCTTTTACATTTGGTCCTGACAGTCCAAAATCTGGCATTTTAAAACTTGGCATTTTCAATTTCCCTGATGGACTCACAATATCAGCATCAGGCAATTTCAGCTCTGTCTTTGGACCTTTAAGGTTGAGTGATGGTGCATCAATGCCAAACTCTGGCTTTGATGAATCTAGACTAAGACTACCTGGTGGCAATCTTAAGTCTGGTCTATCTAGATCTCCATCTATGTCAACATTTGGTAGTTTTGGACCAGATAGGTCCAAATTCTGTATTTTTAGTTTTGGGGTTTTAAACTTCCCTTTTGGTGAACCAAGTTTCACATCTGGAGAGTGTAGGTCTAAATTAGGAGCTTTGAGATCTATGTTGGGTAAATTCATCCCAGGAGCATCTATCCCTTTTATCTTTGGGGATTTAAGAGTTAGAGTTGGTGTTTTCACATCTGCATTGATGTTTAAATCTTTTTTCTTTGGTAATGTGCCAAACAGCTTAAACTTTGGCTTTTTGATCTTACCAGAGTGGGCATCTGAATCCAGGTTTAATTTAGCTGAAGGCATATTAATGCCCAGATTTGGGGTGCTGAGGTCTAGCTTGGGGTTTTTGAGATCAATATCTGGCAAACTAATGTCTGGGCTGTTAATCCCTCCTTTAAACCTGGGAGCAGAAAGATCTAAGTCTGGAGTTTTTAATTCATAGTCAGTCCCTTGAACCTTTGGTCCAGATAACCCAAAGTCTGGCATGTTGAAGCTTGGCAGATCTGGTTGCTCTAGATCTCCATTAATACCTCCTTCTGGGCCTGAAAGACCAAAGTTGGGCATCTTGAACTTTGGCACCTTCAATTTGCCTGATGGGGCTTTGATGTCAACCCCTGGAGTATCAATGTCTATTTTTGGTGTGTTTAGGTCAACTTTGGGTAGATTTACATCCGGCGCATCAATCTCACTTTTTATCTTGGGGGTTTTGAGATATAAATTGGGTGTTTTGACATCAGCATCAATATTCAGATCTGGTCTTTTGCCTGAGAGTCCAAATGTAGACATCTGAAGACTTCCAGATGGGGCATCCGCATCTAAATCAGGAACCTTAATGTCAATGTGGTCAATCTGTGGCACAGAAACATCAAGTCCTGGTGATTTTAAGCCAAGGTCAGGGGATTTAAGTCTTGGCCCAGAAATGCCAAAACCAGGCATTTTTGTGTCTGCATTTGGAATGTTCAAGTCAACTTTAGAATCTTTCACTGACGGTAACTCTAAACTGGATAAACTTATGTTAGGAGTGCCAATGGAAGGAGTTTTTCGATTAAGATTGGGAGTCTTTACACCAACATCAAGGTCAACATCTGATCCTTCTGGCAATCTGCCAGACAGACTAACCTTGGGTAATTCTACATAACTGGAAGGATTGTCCACATTTAGGTCAGGGTTTTTAAGTTTCTTGGAAGCCCTGACACCAATTGTACCTGAGGGGACATCTGGAGCACTTATATCTGGTGTCGTGACCTCATATTGTGGACCACTTAAGGTGGGTCCAGAGAGACCCAGGTCTGGCAGTTTAAATTTGGGCATTTTGAATTTCTTGTTTGTCCCATCAATGCCAACTTCGGGGGCAATGATTTCAAAGGTGGGGCCAGTGATCTTTCCCTCCGGTGGATTTATCCCCATGTCAGGAATACTACCACCTGGACCTCTTAAGTCTACGCCAGGGAGTTTAAAATCCGCTTCAGATTTGAGTGTCACTGTAGTGTCTGTATTTCTTGTCGGTGTTTCTGCTCTGACACCAAACTCTGGTACCTTCAAATTTGGAGCAGAAAATGTGATGTCACCAGATTCTAAAGCTGTAGGAACGTCTACGCTAGGTGACTTTGATTTCTGAACTCCAAAGTCCACTCCCAGTTGAGGCATTCCAATGTCACTCTTTCGGTTGAGCTTGGATGAGTCTGGTGTGGTTCCCTTAGCTTTCAGCTCTCTATTCACCGAACCCCTGTCAGCACCAGGAGAGTCATTCTTCATGAACTTCTTGATTCTGGCATTGTAAAGTTTGTTATAGGAATCCTGCAGCATCTGGAAAGATGAGCCACAGCTTAGTGAAACATGTTACATTATACTATTATGTACACATTCCTCAGTAGTTGATTTGTAGCAGTGCTGGTTAGGGATCATTATTGTTTTTGTTTCCATTAAAATCCCTGTTTGTGTTGCAGTTTGGCTTCTACTGGAAGTTGCTGCTCCTGAACTAATTGTCTGTGGATTCTTTGCTTTGATAGAATAGAATAAAATGTACTTCATTAATCCCCAAAGGAGAAATTTGATTGCCACCAGCAATGCAATAGACATACCATACAGTAGACAACACAAACACACACACAAACACACACACAAATACACACTAATATACAGTAATCACCACGAATAGGTCTGCTCACCTACTCAATAATGAAGGTCATAAAGATCTATGCTTTGTGTACTGTGTGTGCTCTAATTGAAGCATCTAATGGCCGTTGGTAAAAATGACTTCCTGAACCGAGCAGTCCTACACTTTGGTACAATAAATCAATTGCCCAGTAAACTGTGCTGCTGACTGAGAGTTTCATATAGGGGATTACTATAACTATCTAAAATTGCATCAAATTTTCTTAGAAAATCTACAACCTCTAAACTGTCTAGACCAATGCCAACTGTTGACTTTCTTAACTAGTTTGTTGATATGGTTGACATCGTCTCTTGTAATATTCCCTCCCCAGCAAACAACAGCATAGAACAAAACACTAGCCACAATATTACTATAAAACATAGTCAGCATTTTGAAACACACATTAAATGATTTCTTAAGTAAAATGGCCTCTTTTGAGCTTTCTTAAATGCAATGGTGGTGTTTTCCTTCCATTGTCATTTGTGGTCAATAACAACAACTAAATATTTACAAGATTCCACAGAATCAGTGGTGGATATGAAAGCACTACTTCTACAAATTAAACTTATACTTGTATTTTGATTTATTATTGTTTTGAATAAAATGAAGATAAATTATACTATTTTAATTTCACATTTACTCTTGCAGTGGTGGCAGCATTCTTGCTGTGGTGGGCCACCATTGCTGAATGAATAAATAGTAGAAAAAGTATGTTCATTCATTCACATTTTAGTCAGACTTATTTAATTCTCATCAGGGATATGTATTCCACCAACCTCCTCTGGACCCTTGTGGCATTTGTCCAGGTTCCCAAGGCTTTTGCTCAAGTTATTCTTTGTGAGAACTTGAACCTTGTCATTAAAGGGTTCCATCAACTTCAGTACTTTCAACACATCCTCTTTTGACAGCTCGTCAAAATTAATGGCAGCTCCCACAATTTCATCCCCTGCAAAACAGAGGTCATGTGTTCATATAAAATTAACACTATATGAAATGACATTTCTGGAAAATGTTTATCCACTTGCAGTACCACGAGTGTGTACATTTTAGCATGGGTGGCCTCATTGGGAATCAAGTCACTAATGCTGGCATTGTTAATGTCATGCATAAGTTAAAGGATGACAATGGTAAATCAATTATTGACATTTGAACTCTCTAAAAAGGTCTTTGAAAACAACTATTATTGGCTGTATCAAAAATGTGTAGGGTGCACTTGCCCTTGAAGCCAACTCAAATCTTCATTAGTTTCCTTGAATCTATAAATATAATATTCTTGCGCAAAGCAACTATTCAAACACCAACAGGTCAGGGTAGTTTCAATTTCAAGACAGCCAAGTACAATACTTAAAATAGTTGCAGTAACAGCCTGAGGGTCATACCTTCCCTGAGCCCCTGACTGGTTGAGGAGTCATCATTGATGCTGGTGATGACCAATCCACCCTCATCTGATTCCTCTAGTATGAGGCCCTCAGAGAGGCTCCGCCCTCTCCGGTGTTTAGGCTGAAAGGAGACATTAGAAAATGTGGTTTAAGACAGTAGTACACTTCTTCTAGGATTAGCTATGAAAAACATTGCTTTATCTCATTTTCACTTGGAATACCATAATCATGCGATAAACGTCTCAACATTTGCTAATCTAAATAAAACAATCTGGCACTGTTTCATATCATGATCTTTTGTGTTGCTGTCACACTTAAACTTACAGGAAGAAGTAAATAGAATCAAATGTTTATACCACAGATGTATGTAGTTCAACATACTGTATAGGTACATAATGTAGCTCTATATACATAACATGCCACATATGTAACTGCATGTAGAAAACAGAAGGAACATCAGGGTTCTCTATGAAATAGACTGACCAGCTGAATCTATGTAAAAGCTACGACCACATATCGGTTTCACCCATTCAATCCGCTTCAGTTAAAGGTCAGAATGATTTTCAAGACTTGAAACAAATGAAACATGAAATGTATTAAAGAGGGTTCAACTGTAAGGAAGGTATTCCTAATGTTTTATACATTCAGTGTACATCTTAAGTCACAAGTTGATTTGAGAGACATGTCAACCGTTTGTAGAAATTAAAAAACAAGAGCAACAGAAAACAACAGAAAACTCAAAAAGTAGATGGTTTAATGGTGGTTAACAACCTATTTACATTTGAGATGAGAGATGACTGACATCAAGGTAACCCAGCAGGTGCAACTTTCAGGAATTTAAGTTCAGGCCTTGGGGCAGGTGGGAAAAACAGTAACAGGTCTATCCAGAGCACTACAAATATGTTCTCTTGTTGGGAGGTTTCTTTTTTGTAAGTACACCAAGTAACCACACCTACCACTTTCTAATATGGAAACTGTAGCAGGGCACGGGCACATTGCCAATGAATCAGTATGTTCTATCAAGCCCTGTCATTCATGAAGCTCACATGATATACCGTGCAAAGATGACTTAGATGAAGGACTACTTGAGTACCATATTCAATACCACAGCCTAGTTGCACTTTCAAAACCATCACGTTTCAAGAGCCTATTGCTTTAGCCCAATTCATTAACGTTTTATAACGGAGACGAACGCAGTGTTTCCTCTGTATTCATTCAGCAGCAATGTGACATCACGGCTAGAAAATCACCTCAGTGGCTTGAGATAATGTGAAATTAGGGCAACAATGTGGTTTAACCAAATATCCCCGCAAAACACGAAGAGTGATCCTAACGCTTGGAAATTATGTTTGGAAGTATTCAAAGAACAAAGCACAACCTCGGCCAAAAGTAAAATTCGTCGAGGTACATCAACAACAACTGATTAAGATGTCAGCTCGATCAGATAGATTGTAATCGTATCATGCAGCATATGCAAGCTGTAAAAGTTAACAATTACACTGACTAGTGTTTTAGGGTTACATGTGGGTCTAGTGTCTTGCAATGTCCCTTTGCAGTGTATTTAAAGTATTTTTGTTCCTGTGCTGTGTGTCAGTATGTTCTGAGAAACTCCATAAGTGGCCAATGTGTCTCTGTGTCCCAATGTTACTAAGACAAATTCCTGTACATTTCTTTAACATACCCTAACTAACGTAATTCTCCTCATTCTTGTCATTCATTCACATTATGTAGTATGGATGAGTCAACGAGGCTAATTTCCCTCTGAGAAGGTTAAATATTAAACATTCTATAGATCAACTAGGGTGCACATACCTATGAGTAGTAAACATTATCATTATTTTCTTTGATTTATAACAAGTTAATGAGAGCTGGAGACAAAGTATGGTTTGTCCTCAACTGTCCGTGCATTTCACTAATGTTTCTGTTACAAAACACCAATACAAAACGACATGACGTCTACATATGTAACCTTGGAAGCCTGGGCTTGACAGAAACTACCATGGGGATGACATCATTGTGTACAGACAAATTGCAACACTATCCAGTACTGAACTTCCTGCCTCAGACTGTACGAAATGAAGCTCACAACTAAAAAAACAATTTAGGTGAATCTTACTTTGGGTTCCATCAGGCAGATTTTGGTTGTAGAGTTTCTTGTTGTTCAGTTACTGAAGGTGTCAGCCCCAAGCGTCAGGGAGTTGTGACAGTGTTATCGGCCCATGCTGTTTGTTCTGTAGGCTGCTCCACCAGTGAATGCACTACCTGGTGCGCCGGCCAAGGGGAAATACTCAGGCTGAAGCAGACAAACTGGTTCCACCTTGAATATCCCGCCTCTGTCGGCTGTAACTGCAGCCGCCCATACTCGCACGCCCAAACACACCTCGAGACTCCCACTGATATTGGTCAGACACAAACACATGTAAACACACCCTAAATGTCTTACCTACGTTGGTTATGTATATACCCACCCACCCCAACACACCCATACCGTTAAGGGCACCAGTCAGAACGCTGTCTCTCGGGAACTGAGACAAAAAAAAAAAAAAACAACATAAACAAAACAGTCATGGTATCAACAAGACGAAACAGGTGAGGGAGATGTTACCCTTACAAAAATGCTGACCTGTGCCAAGGGCTGTTCCAATGGGAGGGGCAGGCATTCACTGTGATGACTCACTTTTGACTTATAACACTCGTTGGGCACGGTGACTGTTGTCTGTGCGAACATAAAGAGAGGAGTATCACAGTGAAAAATAAATCCATTCCGTTCACACGATAATTATATAACCTTAGCTGTAAGGGTGTGGCTTCTTCTTCAAATGAGCACTGAACACTGATTTGATGTTTGATCAGTTACATAAGGAAGATTGTTTTCAGCCATGACGCCGTGATAACAGACAGCGGGACAATAAACAATCAAACTGAAAATATTTTCCCGCATCGCTTTATTTACCAACACTGAAAATAGCTTGTGCTAAAAGAAATCTTCCATCACAGCATCTAAATTGTAAATATGTTCAATGCTTTCAAATCAATAAACCTGAATATATTCTCACATTACAATTTGACAGTAGTTCTGAGAACACAATGGCTTTGACAATATTGCATGTATTGCACTTGGGACGCTGCAATAGCAGTTTCTCTTTCAAATTCATCTCTATTTGACATTTAGATGAATACTTGACTTTAGAAATGCAGGAAAGTCCCTTCATATCTTATAACATCTCGTTGTGAACAGTAAAACTTGTAAAAAATGTAGAAACATGTATGTTAGCTATGTGTTGGTTCAAATCAGATTTATTTATAGAGCTCTTAAAACAAAATGATCTATAAAGCATTAAAGATAATTAAAGATAAACATAAACATAAATACATCTAAAAAAAAACAACCTTCAGTTTAAGATTTTAAGTTTAAGAAAGATTTACAGTAGGTCACCTGTGTGTCAAGTCGAGTCAAATTGATTTCTAAAGCCCTTATGACAGACAAACAAAAGGTTGGTAACAAAGTCAGATAAAATTAGATAAAGAAGACAACACGTCACACTCTGCTGCATTCTCCTGCATGCTTCTTAATGATTGACAGCTGGAGGACACTACAAAGTAAATCATTCTCTCTGGGAAGACGGCGCATTCAATCATTGTGAAGTGATTTCAACAATACAAAATGCTCCCTTTGCTGATAAAATGAGAAAAAAAAGTGTTGTTGTTTTGCTGGAAAGGCAAAAGAACAAACAAAAAAACCCCCACCTTGGTTAGAAGATTAGCCACAACATAAATCGACGAGCCACCTGAACCCTCTGACCTCATGCGCTTACATAAAGAGGTCAAAGCAGTGTTGCCTCAAAGCTGGGGCCAAAACAGATGTCAGGATTGTCTACAGTACCCTCAATTCAAGCTGTTACCAGTAGGTGGAAGACTGATCTGACCCTGTAACAGTGTGTAGAGGAAAACAGTAAAAACAATATTATGTAATGATAAAATGTTTACCCGCCTTCAGCAACTACCACTTAGTTGCCAAGACAACCTCTCCCAAATAGTCCAGTGGAGCTGCTCAGTGGCTAGACTGTAGTTCTAATGTGTAACTGTGAACGGTGTAAGTCTGGAGCAGCGCAAGACAAATAAAGGTTCAAAATGTACAATCATCTTCAGATTTCCATCAGAATTTCCTCCTTATGTCTTTCCTTCATCTCACTCTCCTCTCCCACCAACCAGCCCGTGGAAGATTGAGCTGTCTGCTTGGCACAGTGAAGCGGGGGTGTCGAACTCCACCACCTTCCCAGCATGCATCACCAGCACCCTGTCAGAGTCCATGATAGTGTTGATCCTGGTGAAAGGAAAAAAAAAAGAGTAGGTGAGAGTAGGTGTCACCTTTTTCAAAGGATAGTGGGTAACTTAAGTCCATGGCTGACAATATGATAACACACTGAATCCTCTATATTCTAGAGATATTGAAAGATGAACTTGTGGTAATTCAATCCATTTTCAACGTGGACATGGAGCAATTTGGAAACTAACTCCTTAACAACAGTTGCTTCAATATTTAAATCCCATGAAAACCCATCTACCTGTGGGCAATAGTCAGAACAGTCTTGTCCCGAAACGTCTCCCTGATCGTCTGTTGCAGGAGTTTGTCAGTCTTCTGATCCACGCTGGCTGTGGCCTCGTCAATGCAAAGAACCTGCACGATGACCCAACAATATTTGTTTTTATTCTACGATTTGGTCCTCAGTCTGTCCACAGGACATAGTGACTACAGCAGGAATGAGGCCGCAACATTAGTTCAAAACTAAAGTTAGATTGTGAAAGTGAGATTTTTTTTGAAAGAAAGATTTTCTATTTTAATCTCTTTTCTGCCAGATGATGTCCCTCAAAATCCCTTGATAGCTTTATTAGTGTTCCTCCGTAAAACCAAGGGGTGTCCTAGCCACAAGCTAACACCACAATCACTCTTGATCTGCAGTGCCAGTATGTTGCTGTACCAGTTCTACACAGGGACCACGTGGCTGAAATGTATTGGGATCCAAATGATCAGGCGTTGTTAGTGATTACGAGATTAAAACATAAGTAAAATGAATCCTGCTTGCATTGCAGTGCATTGCATCTGCCACGGAATGATACAGTTGTATTTGATTCTCTCATTTTTGAAATAAATGATCCTCCATCGGAGAGTAACACATTCTATACGTTAGGAATGACTGCTGGAAAACGGGAAAAATGTTATAGATATTAAACATTAAACATGGCTCATTCGTTCTTACATTGGCCTGGGTCAGCAGAGCCCTGGCCAGACACAACAGCTGTCTCTGGCCCAGAGAGAAAGACTTCCCCCTCTCTCCCACCTCAGCGTCTAGACCACCTGAGACAGACACGCAGATACAGACACAAACGTTAGCAGGGCAAGGTCAGTCCTAACCCCGACCCTAGCACATTTCATGATGTTACTGGTAAAGCTCTTTAGATTAAAGTGTCTAAACGGCATCCATTGTGTGAAATGTCATATGTTACATAAAATTAGTGGCATATCTGCAATATCTGGTGGCACATTAAAATCGCACTTCCCTGTGTTGCACCTAGAGGCTACCTATGCAAAAGCAACTTAATTCTTAGCTTGGATAATTCATAAGATGTTTGATGTTTGAAGAGCTGCAGGACAACTGCTTGTAACATTACACGACATGCCTGTTCTCTGGAGACCCATGCAAAGCATTCACCTGGACCACACGAGTCTTTCAGTGGCCCAACAGGCAAACCTTGCGCTATCCTCAGAGGGTTCTACCCTAGGGATGGGCGGAACGAAGCTTTTGAAGCCATGGGAGCATTCTTTAATTCAAGCACAGTAGCGTACACATGGTCAGACAGAGCATGTAGGGACAGAGTAAACAGAAAAGGCGAGACTTCAAAGTGGGCGGCTAGCCTCAAAACAAATGCAGCCGTGGCTTCAAAGCTATCGTCCCAATCCGGCTAACTCCTAACATGATCGTGTCATCGGACCGTCTCCGCTCATTCTCTTGACTCTCATTT
>OMKK01041546.1:0-10252 GCA_900302305.1 Polymixia japonica | reverse complement strand
CCCTAAAGTGTGCATTGAATCCCATACATCAGGGAATATTATAATTATTAATTATAACTATTCCATTATTTTGATTGGCCACTATTGCTTCAGTTTGATAATATGCACTCAACATATATAACATGTTGCATATATACAATTCCTTTAATGATGATGTCACACTGCTAGTGCATTGTGCAGGATTTGATAAGACTATCTGATATCTGTCTAACCTAAGATAACATTAACAGAGGTACTAGAGTACAACACAGAGCAAGGGAGTGTAGATTAATCACAATTTCTCTAATCTTCAACTCAGATTGGATAAGGATCACAGGTCAAGAAGCGTTTTTAGTAGGGTTATTAGATTCACCAAACTAATCCAAGGCTTGGCTCAGTGATCTAACATTAGTCAGCCTAGATAACTCCAAACGGAGCATCTTGGATACAAAATGTTCACGCTTGGAGCAGATAATGTGTATGGAGACATGGTCAGAGTGCAGAGAGTTTCTCAAGCAAACCCTTCAAGGCCTCAGGAAGCTGATAGCTGAAGTGTTGTATCAAAGGAATCAACACAGACTGGCCGCGCTGCGCTGAACATTATATGATAGATTTAACAGCTGCAACGCTATCAATACTGGGATTGAAGATAAAGAATTCTAGCCAAGCAAGCAAAACTTTACAACCGTTTTGTCGTCCTCCTTTTTTAGGAAAGTTTCTTTTTCTGTAAAACAAAGGGTCAAAGGTATCTAAATATAGCTCACAAATCCTATCATTACAGATGCTGTAGCTATTAAATATGTATATACATATTTATTTATGTATGTATGTAAATAAATTAATTGAGAAGATGCTATGGATCTTGGCCTTCAATCTATCGTCAACAGCAACAGATTGTTATGGCCCAGAAACTACCTGTCGCTGTCGTTTTTAATAAAAGGACAAACGCACATGTTTTTGGAGAGTCCCTGCATCACATCCTGCTCTCTCAACATCTAAAACACAAGAAGTTCATTTCTAAGGAGGTTTCGTGTGTCCATGCATGTGTGTGTGTGAGCTGGAGAGAAAGAGAGCGACTGAGTGAGGGCAGGGAGTTATCACAGTAATTGTAGGATTATGCTGCTTATGCTGCTGTTGTTTTCCAGGACCGCTGTATGGGGTTGTGGCCTGATCCCGACGGCCTGCTGCTGTGTATTACAGCTCTGATCTGATCTGCTGGACAGATGATTGGGCAACATTAAATCCTTGTTAAGTGCTGGAGCAGGCCCAGGGCTCTGGAGGGACCAGGAGGAGAGCAGGGCTCTGGAGGGACCAGGAGGAGAGCAGGGCTCTGGAGGGACCAGGAGGAGAGCAGGGCTCTGGCTGGCTGCAGACTGGCAGGGTGAAGGTGACAGCAGCCATCCTGAGTGGAAAATAACATCCTTTCTCTTCTTTCTTTTTTTTTTACTTTTGACATTTACATAATGTAAAATGCATTCGACTTCAGTCAGTCCAGATAGTTGAGATGTCAAATGGATCAGTGACACACTGGAACAAACACTGGAAAAAAACAAACAAAAAAACACACACATGCAGACAGACAGGAAGACAGACAGACAGGAAGACAGACAGACATACAGTTGTACAAAGTTGGTCCTTTTTGCTGAACATTGATGAAATTGTATTTCTCACCAAAGGATTAATAATATGAGGTAAAGGAGATTCTGATATGTGCTTCAACAGGATCTAATAACTATCCCTTGTGCTATTTTTGGATGAGCAGCTATATAGAAACGTAGCTTTGATGTTGGAGGACCGAGGGGTGGGTACGTCATCAGGGTTGTAATGTGGGCTCTTCCACCAGACATTTCACTGAATTAGGTCCGTGACAACAACTTAACACTAAGTTCTGGCAACGTAAAGCCGCCTCCCTCTACATCTGGTCTCAACAATGATCAGATGCTCATCTCCAGGACCCTGTACTCACACGTAGGCCAACATCTAGTTCAACATCACACGCCGTCATTTCCAACATCGCCATCGGTCTTAAAGACGTCCTCCAGCTTCCTGCTTCCCCTCTCAAATGGGAAAACGGTGGCTTGGTTAAAGCAGTCGAATGTCACGCAACAGCAACACTGTGGCAAACAGATTCAGACCTAGTTGTTTCTCACTGGTACTGTAGTTGTTAGGTACGGCTTGGAGAGCGATACCTCACGTTTTTGGCACAAAAATCGCTTATTTGGCAAAAATACATGGTGGTGATTATGAAATCCAGTTATAGCAGCAGGGTTTGGCTTTGGACAAAAAATAAACAGCTCAAAAACAGTACAAGTACTGCAGGTGGGCTTTAATAACAACATGCTATTGGGACAGATGACCCTGCAGCTTGAAACCTTTGTGTTCCATGTAGATGTTACAAAATAGACAAATATTAGCTCGCATTCTAATTTCATACAGCTGTTTGTAACCCATTACCATAATGACTTTTAATGTCTTTCTCTGAGACCCTCTGGAAAGCCTTCAATTAAAAAATGAGCCAAGAGAAAGCGCATGGCTGAAGTCACCGGTGTAACCTGGAGCCTGGTGGGGAGCTGGTAATGGTTTTTGGCTGGTGGTGTATTATATCGATATCGGAGACATTAATTCTACACTGTACTTGGATTACTGCTCTGCAACATAATCCATTTTACATCTGAAATCCCATTAGGATGCACCGTTATGCAAGACACTATATTTTGGCGTTGGCAGAGCCTCTCAAAGGAAGAGCTAAGTGATGTTAAATTATGAACTCCTGCATTTATTGAAGGTACGTGACATTGAATCGGCTTCATCTGTTTTGAAATGTGGGCCAATGAAATAATTACAAAGTTTACACTTGGTAAACCTGGTGTAGTTTAATGTAGAATGAACTCTTACAAATCGTACTCCTATTTTAACAGCCAAGGAGGAAGGGAGGTTTATCACAGGACCTGACCAGTGGGCTTCACAGATGTTTCACTGTATTAGAGGCCTACACCACCCATACAAACCAGTAAACAGTAAACAAAACAGTACACGGTCCCAAATCCCCCTTTACCTGCTCTTAACATTCACCCAGAGGTCAGGCAGTTCAACCGAAC
This sequence comes from Polymixia japonica, assembly GCA_900302305.1. NCBI lineage: Eukaryota > Metazoa > Chordata > Actinopteri > Polymixiiformes > Polymixiidae > Polymixia > Polymixia japonica. The sequence continues at coordinate 7,175 of OMKK01041546.1, read as the reverse complement.
GTCAAATACCTTATAAAACGTCAACTTGTATTAAAGATTAAAATGTCTCCAGGGTTAGGCTATCTAAAGAGACATCCAGGAGAGAAGATGAATGACATAGAGAGTGTGAAAGGATAAGTGTAATAGGTGTTACTGTCCCTGGAGAGAGAGGAAGCAGATTGAGCCCATATTGTTAACTAGATTCACAAGGGTCAGCCTGGAGTGTTACAGTGCCGTTCCAGATAAATAAATTGTGCTCCCGCGGATGTCCGGACTCGCTGGTCGTCTTTGGATGGCCGGATTAATCTGCTGAACCTCCAGTGGGTCCAATCTGTGCTATTGTCCCTGGAGACCAGAACATTTAGCCATATGGAGACAATGAGCCTAGTCAAGCCCTTTACAGACCGTACTACATCTGCTGACAGTGCTTATGCTCAATTTTGCTTAATTAAATAATGACTCTGTGTGCTTGTCATCGAGTACAGTTAGCATGAACACACAGAGTAAGAGTATGAAATCTTTGGCATAAAAATACCAGTGAATAGATGACGAGACTAGATCGCAGGGTTAATGCCAGAGGCTTGGCCGACCACCATCTTCATTCATATCTTCCCCAGGCAGCATGGGATTACAGGACATAAACTTCCAATCTGTGATTCAGTCTCTCCATTGCAGCCGTGTAATGGAAAGTCATTCATTCAATCCGTACGCCAAGTCTTGGAGCTGTCAAGCCTGGGAACTGAGCTTAAGTTTGCAATGCTGTGAGCAGTCGCTAGTAAGAGCTTTACCCAGCCAGACAAATCCCCCCCCTCAATATCTCGCTTGGACCTGTGACACTCGTCTGTTGGACACGTGTACAACACCATGGTGATCGCTCTGAGACAGCAAAACAGCATCTGATATTGCGGCATGAGTTGGGCCATGGCTGTTGTAAGTTGCCTGGAGACAGTTGCTATGCTACCGCTAGTCTGTGTCTCAGGCAAGAACCAATCTCTACTAGTCCACTCTTGCTAGTCTCAACTCACATAGTATTATGCTGTGATTTAGGGAGAAATTAGTATTTTTACTTACGCGCTTTGAGCTACAATCCTTGTATGAAAGGCGCTATATAAATAAAGTTTATTATTATTATTATTACTTGCTCCCTCTCCACAGGAAGGTCAATGCGCAGGGTCAGCCACAAAATAGTCCCCCTGCAGCTAGTGAGGGTTCAATGTTTTGCTTAAAGATACTTCAGCAGGACAGACGCTTCCTGTCACAGCAGTTTGAACCCAGGGCTCCTGGTTAAGGGACCATCTCCTGAATCACTTCGCCACCCTGCTGCCTTGAGGGCCGAGGTCACGTTGAACTCTATTGCCTCAAAAAAACAACACCACTGTAATATGTAACGCTTATATCAGCATGAAACGTCTTCTTTGTCTGCACTTAGAATTCAATTGTTGTCTTGGACAAACACCATCAGTCACGCAGCAAAACAGCAGGCACCTGCCGGCATTATCTTCCATACATAATGGGTAAGCTCGACATCACGGAGACCCAGATATTGTACAACAATCTTGCCGAACAATCACGCAGAATAGCAATAATCACATCTGTAAAAATTATATATATGTACAGTAAAGATGCATTATATTGCGGCCTATTTAATCTGCCGGACCCAAACACAAATAAAAATGAATTCAGGACTCTCACACTCACACACTCACACACACACACACACACACACACACACACCTCCCACGCAGCAGCTTTGTGTTTAAGAGTGAACAGACCAGCGTTATCAAAAACAACAGACTGAATAGATTGAAGTCTGCCCTACATCTAAAGCACAACTGATGTACCAGATACATGCAGTCAGAACATAATACAACACATAATAAAGCTGTGGTTTTGTAAGGCAGCAACCTATTCCAGTAGATTCTACTCAGGATGCCAAGTTCATATACTGTCTACTAGCAAACGGATTTAGACTGGCTTCCCCTCAACACTGGCTTGTATACACATTTCCTCCATTCCAGCCCAGCACCGCGTGTGACTAAAACATATCTTAGACCTACATAAATCCTCTTATTGACACAGCAAATATTACACTAGATGTAAACAGAAAAGACTCACGCACTATTATCTAGATGGAGCCAGGACACACAAACACTTCAATCATTAATATAAACACAAGTGCTTTGCAAACACTCACATGCACACAAACAAACCAAGATTCTCTTCATTGCTGCCAGGAGGTTTTCCAGCCCGTGTGTCTGACACACACTACTACTGAATAATTTACAGATTAGTTTATTTGAGGAGGCTTCATTCGTTCTTTCAATACAACTACAGTACAAAACAGAATCCCAACGTGGTGTCATTTGAAACCTTTTGTGATTGTTGTCGCTGGTTACATTTGCAGTCCTTGTTGGGTTTGGTCATATGAGGTGGACAGGCTGCAGTAAAAAGTGCAGACTAACACCCTGCAGACAAACGTCTGAAAATAGCACTGCTGGTCAAATATTCAGTGATTTTTACAGAAGCAATCCGAAGATGCTTGTGTCTAATCCGTGAGCGTATGTTTGTGTGTTTGAATGCGATTACTGAGCTGTGTGAGAGATGGTGGACTGGAAGGCAAAGGTGATGTGGTTTCGTGCGTGGTCCAGGTAGGGGTCAGAGAAGGTCTGCGTGTCACCAGAGAAATGTCTCCACTGCATCAGCTCTGACATGCTAAGATGCTTCTGCGCTGACCCTCCGCGGTCGCCTTGACGACCCAGCTGGCAGGGCCTATCAGACAGCGGTTCGTCTTCCTCCTCGACAGCTGAGAGAAATTCAAACAATTAACTTACACACATGTATGTGATGGTACGTGTGTATCAGTCGACAGTGGATACATCGTTATGTGAAACGCGTGCGTACTGTGGACCGATCCATCCATGCTGCAGCTGCAGTTGAGCAGGTCATGAGTGAGAGAGGGTGTGTCCGTCAGGCTGAAAAGATCTCGCAGTTCATTGGTGGAGAAGCTGGTGTGCTCCGCCCCTTTCCCCAGGTCCACCACTGTCCCAGAAAGCCCCTGTTTGGACACCTGTCTCTGGAAGATACGCTCCTCAATGGTACCTGCGTAAGATACACAAACACTTGCAAGAGACTGATATGTAGTTAGTGTTAAATGAAGTGTAAAGTTTGTGTGTGTGTGTGTGTGTGTGTGTGTGTGTGTTCTCACCTGCAGTGAGGAGACGGTAGATGTGCACAGTCTTCTTTTGTCCGTCTCTCCACACTCGAGCCATGGCCTAGACAGGAGACATATGTTTACACAGTGCCACCTGGTGGAGACACATGTACTGTGGAGTGTAAGGGTCTGTGTACGGGTTTGGCATATACTGTATACTTATATTGTGTGAGTGCTTGTTTTTTCTGTGTGTGTGCGTGCATGTGTGTGTACGATCAAAAACAAAGATATCACTGGGGCAAAGAACTCAGTACTTTGGCTTTAATCCTTTTTAGGGTGTGTGTGTGTACAAGTGAGTGTGTCTCACCTGAATGTCATTGGCGGGGTTCCAGTCAATGTCATACAGCACCAGGTGGGATGCACCCACCAGATTAAGCCCCACCCCTCCAGCTTTGGAGCTCAGCAGAAACAGGAAGTTCTGGGAGTACGGGCTGTTGAAATTGTCAACCAATCGCTGCCTCTGGATGGTGGGGGTGTGTCCATCTAGTCGGCAGAAGGTGTAGTCCAGGTGGACACACAGGTCCTGGAGCAAGTCTAATGTCTGAGTGTAGTTGGATACCACAACTACCCTGCAGGGACACAATGCAATTTCACAATTACAAACATATACAGCCCAACTACGTAAATGTAAGTACACATGACACACACACAGACCTGTCTGAAGGGCAGAGGTGTCTGATGGCGGTCAGAAGGTCTGACAGAACCAGTAGTTTTCCAGAGTCAGCAGTGCTGAATCCACCTGAAGAGTAGGATTCTGGGAACAGACCTGCCATCCCATCATATAAAGAGTTCTCTGTTGAACCACTGTCTGCTTTCTCCTGAATTCACACAGAAGCATTAATTACAGTTAGTACCTGGCTATGGTCAAACCTCCACATACACACCTACGTATAAAGGCATCATGATAACTAACAGAGAGCATGTACCTCAATCTAAAGAATTCGTAAATATACAATAACCTATAACGACTAACAAATACTCAACAAGTAATGAGATTAAAGCTCTCGATTTCGATTAACAACTAATAACAGGGCGCACCTTGACAGTGGCGTGGAGGAGGCCAGGGTGGTTACAGAGTTTCTTCAGGGCTGTGATGCACGCCAGGTGTGTGTGAGTTTGCGTGGAGCCCTGAAGGCAGGCCCTGAAGACCCTGTGGGAGAGGAGTCGCCTGTACAGCTCGCACTGCAGGGGGGAGGGGCCACAGAACAACGTCCAATCGAGACGCGGAGGCAGGTAGCGGTTGATGATCTCCTGCGTCCGCCTGAGAATGAACTTACCAATGAGGCGAGAGAGCTCCGCAGCTCGCTCCTCCCCCAAAACCTTCTCCTCCTATTGGAGGAGGCAGACACGAGATCGGGGTTAATGCTAGGTAAAGTGATGTATATACACAAGCAATCATTTAATGGAAAGGATGTGAAGAGAGAGAGCGAGACAGACATAGAGAGCAGAACCTCTGTGCAGGAGGGCTGTCTGGAACGCAGGATGGGCTCCTCGTACACTTTCCTGTACGCAGTTGACGATCCCAGAATCCCAGGGTTGACAAACTCTATGATAGCATAGAGCTCCTGCAGGTCATTCTGTACTGGGGTACCTTTGCAACACCGAGACAAAATTCACGACAAAACCTTAACGAGAGGTTATAGTTTTGACACTATCCATCAGTTCAGTGGACAGATTCCTTGAGAAATTTAACTTTCTAGTCGTTTCAGACAAGCTCAGCATCCTAGCATTGTATGAGTGCGTACCTGTCAGAATGACCCTGCGTTTACAGCTGAGACCACTGAGGGCAGATGAGGTCTTGATGCTGCTGTTCTTCAGTCTGTGACCCTCATCGCAAATTATGAGACCAAAATCCAACTTCTGCACCTGAAAACACAAAGGACAACGGCATCAAAGCACAAAGTTGGAATAAGGTGATGCATTCTTAACGTTCACAACTTCAGGGGTGAGCTGTGCATACCTGCTCTAGGGAGCGGAGCAGCATCTCATAGCTGATCACCAGAACACTGTGGAGCGGAGAGGCCACAAACTGCTCTATCCTGTGGTCCTACACACATACCGCCCAGACACAAAGTTAGGAACATTCATATTTCATACACAAAAGATTAACGTCAATTAATGTAACACTTTATTGTTCCTGTAAAGAAATTCTCTTTCAGCTCCCCCCGTTGAAGTCAGAGTGCAGGGTCGACAGCTACAGAATGGTACCCCTGGATCTGGGAGGGATTCAGTGTCTTGGCTCAAGGACAGGGCAGATGCTCGCTGACGTGGGGGCTTGAACCCGGGACCACCGGTTGAAAGGCAGTCTCTGCACCCATGACACCGCCCCGCTGCCCAAGACATACATGTTCCTTATGAATCAGAAAGAACCAACCTCCCTCCTCCTCCTCCTCACCTGGTCCACAGTGAAGACGCTGATTCTCTCACGGCCCAGCCACTTGTTAAACTCCGCCCCCCAGTTCTGCACTAGGCTTCCGGGGGCAACCACAAGAATACGCTTAGCAACAGGTTTCCCGCCGTACGGCCCCTGCCTTAGCAACGTCCAGGCCAGCGCCACGCTCTGCAGGGTCTTCCCCAGACCCATCTCATCAGCCAGGATGGCCCCGTAGCAAGACACAGCCCTTAAACACACACACACACACACACACACACACACACATAACCCTGATGAAAGCTGATTTAGGTGTGACATGTTGGCTTTTATAATAAAGGTTCTGCTCTTTAACTGTTCAGCAATTATAGTTGAATTGCGCCAGACCTTCTACACCGTAATCTATTGACAGGATCATCATATTAAATACCGTGTTACAGACTTGGCATCATTACCTCATGCCCATGACACACTTGTAGAGGAACAGCAGACCGTCTCTCTGGTGGGGTCGGAGGTGAGCGGTCAGGTAGGGGTCAACAACCACATCCACCACTGGAAACCCTGACTTGTTACAAGCCCACTGGTGGCTGGCGGAGGGACGCGGCATCACCAAAGCACCTACAGACACACAAAAGAGTTAAGAGACATAAGAGTATATATTTGTGTATAACAAAGTTTGCAAAATTCAGAGCCAGCAGACACAGGAGCAACCGCTACAAGTTCTCCTTCCTCTCCACCTCAACTGCACTGTTGAACAAACAGCCTGCTCTTCCAGACGTAGCACTAGTGAGGTCAGGGAGGTTCTCCAAGTAGGACGGTAACCATAGACCCATGTTCAGTTTTACTTTGCTCCTAGTTCTTTACTTTCTTAATCTTATCTTAATGTTTTATTCTTTTACTCTTATATTCTTTTAAACCTAATCCGCTGCCGATCTTCGATTTCTCTTTTTCACTATTTTACCATTATTACTATTTTGACTATGATTTTATGGTTTTTATGGTTTTGCTGTTTTATCCTTGCCTTACCTAGGGAATGGTTGAGGACCTTAACTTATTGTGCAATAGGGCTGTGCAATCTGTTTTATGATGAAAAATACTGTGCAATAGGCCTATGTAAACTGTTCAATAGCTGGCACTTTCCACTGCATAACAGTGCAATGTCGCGACTGACTTTTTCTGTATGTTACTTGCAAGGCCGTAGCCAGGATTTTTCAAATACTGAGGTCAATCACAACTCAACCCCCAAAACACAAATCCTCCTATATTGCCCACCTGACCCACCCCAAGGTCAAAAGAAAGACATAAGTAAAAACGAAGACAAAAACAGATCAGTGTTGGTAATGACACTTTTATTTTCTTCCCTCATTCTCATATTATATCTTCATTAGTGGGCTAGCTATGTAGCTAGCACACTACTGTTATTCCCACTATTTCTTTCTTTATTATTATTATTCCGTGCACTTTTTGTGTACTCCTTAATACTTTGTCGTACAGACTTCATTCAATGTTTAAAACGTTCAGCTACTTTTGTAGTTTTATGCTCACATTCAACTTTTTAATATTCTTTATAATTTTTTACAGTATTTAAGTTTTAAAAGTCATTTTTTCCCATAG